>CAUYRT010085634.1:0-17427 GCA_963574885.1 Lepilemur ruficaudatus | reverse complement strand
CCACTCTGGAGCCACACAGCTGGTGGTCATAAAGATTCTTAGCTTTCTCTATAGTTAACGTCACCTTTTTGAAACCTAGGGGTAGCTTCTGAGATATCTTCCAGGTCCCACGTTCCAGTGGAATGGCTGACCTACCCAGACCAGTGGCCCAAACCAAGGAACTGACTCAACTGGTCTTGTGACCCTACCCAAGAACCTGGTCAGCAAAGAATACAATTTCTACAACCTTATGGTTCTGCCCCAAACACAGCCAGTTAGCAGACTCAGTTCCCTATGCCAAACTGTCTTTTTTTTTTTTTTTTTTGAGACAGAGTTTCACTTTGTTGCCTGGGCTAGAATGCCGTGGTGTCAGCCTAGCTCACGGCAACCTCAGACTCCTGGGTCAAGCAATCCTTCTGCCTCAGCCTCCCAAGTAGCTGGGACTACAGGCATGCGCCACCATGCCCGGCTAATTTTTTCTATATATTTTTAGTTGTCCAATTAATTTCTTTCTATTTTTTAGTAGAGACGGGGTCTCGCTCTTGCTCAGGCTGGTTTCTAACTCCTGACCTTGAACAATCCGCCCACCTCGGCCTCCCAGAGTGCTAGGATTACAGGCGTGAGCCACCGCGCCCGTCCCAAACTGTCTTTAAACACCCTGTCTTCCAAATTCTGGGGAAGGCAGATTTGAGAAATTTCTCCAGTCTCCCTGCTTAGCATTAGGCGGAATAAACTCTTTCTCTGCTATAAACCCTGCTGTCTCAGCATATTGGCTTCCTCTTGGGCCATGGGCAAATGAACCTGGTTGGGCGGCCACATTAGTGGCTACTATAGTGTGCAAAGCAGTTCTGGAGGATGATTCCCTAGGTGAATTTTTGCTGTAAATGTACGATGCCAGATTACTTTTTGGAGAAATACGTTATCTTAATTTTCATCTGTTTTGGTATGATCCTTTTGATATGTTTTAGTCATCTACCACTGTGTATGTGTGTGTTCTATTTCTTTTTAAATGCCACATTTCCACATTGGTGCCATGCTGATTTCTTACTGATATTGAACTGATATGATATGTTACTGATATGCTTGAACTGAGAAGGGGGCATTATCCCTGAGCTATACTATGAGAAATAGTAAGGCTAAGGACCAGGCGAATGAGCAGGTGAGCCCTCTGAGTTTGTTTCCTCCAGAAACCTTATCAACACCCTATAAATACTGTGGGTGGCTTTTGGCGGGCTGGTTTTTCCCTCCTCTCAGTGAAACCACTTAATTGAGGTTTTTGGCGAATGTTTTCACTGCTCTTTAGCAGACATGGAAGCCGGTGGACTGCTCGGGCCCCACAGTTTAGTGGGCAGAGATGGCATGTCTGTGTGCTTCTGCGTGTTTTCTCAGCCGCTGTCGAGTCCACTGACAGCACGTGGCTCTCAGTCCGTGCACCCTGACCTTTGCTTCAAGCCAGGGCTGTGACATCCACTTCAGAAAACTTTGCACTCTGTCTAGTCCTCCTGCGAAACTCGAAGTCCCCATCCTTCTGTGTGTCTTCACACTGGTATAGTTTTCACTAATCTGAAAGCCCCTTTTCATACCCAGTATTATGGTTCCAGATATGAGTGTTTCCTAATTACGATGGAGGTGGAAGTTTGCTTCGCCACTGCTTATTCTCCGTCTCGTTCTCCTTTGCTTTGCAAAGGGGGGTGGCAGGGGCAGGACAGAAATGGTATCCCTTCACAATCCAGAAGCTATGGTTATAAACAAAGTCTCTGACCCTGGAGAGGCCTTAGGGTCTCAGCCAAGAATAGACTGGAGTCCTAGTATGCGGAAAATTTTCTTTGATTTTTTTTTTCCATTGGTAAAGTCAACATACCCAAGCAGTTAAGTCTATGTGACAAAGTCTGTGTAACTATGCAGGTTACTAATATGCCTTTGTTTTGCAAATGCTCCCACCTAATTGCTTTTATTTTTCTGTGGTTTAATTAGGCTGGTAGGGTGCTGTGAAGGGTTTAGGACTTACACTTGCCCAGTGAGGATGATTTCCAATTACAGAACAATTCCAAAAAGCAGGCATGTTTGTAAAGAAGGTATTAAAGGCCAACAAGAACATGATGTGCCAGAAAGGATTAAACCACCCTGAGCGTACCGGAGTGGGAGAAGGGGAGGGGATCATTCACATTTTAATCAGGCAGGAGCACAGGACTGGAGGAAGACCTGTGTCTGCACAGGTGCACCATATGGTGCTAATGAACCGTATGGTCCTGAGAAAGGCTGCTTCTTACAGCTGGTTCCTTAATTCTGTTGTTAGCTAAAGCAGGAAGAAAAGTATACACTTACCCATTCTTTTTCCGGCTCTACGGACAACAACACAGGCGTGTGATAACAATTTTATTTTCCTTTGTATCACAAAGGCAATGCGACTGACTTCTGGATGCAGAAGGAGTACTTTCAACTCTGGTTGTTGGTGGGCTACTTTGCATTTTCATTTTAGGAGACTCTAGAAATTAAACAATGAATCTGCATCAAATCAGCCCTTCTTAACCATTATGCATTTTGCAAAATGGAAGGACAGTGGCTGGTATTAGGGGTACAAACTGTAGCCAGGGAACAGAGAAAAGTACTCAAATGGCAATCTTGAAATTGAGTTCCATGGCAACTGACAACCAGCCAATTTGCCAGGAGACACCAGGATTAGGAAAAAACTGATGTCTTACAAACCATATTAAGATGCAGAAGCAGGGCCTGCATTTTCCATGTAATGGGCATGCTTCTAGTAATATTCATAACATAAGAGGATAGAAGAATCTTAGATCACTCAGACAGTTAATGCTTGGTCTCTTCTCACCCCTTGTCATGGACAGTCATCACACCCCTAGATTACTGTGGCCAAAAGTGGAGTTAGGCAGTATTCCCTGGTCTAAACTAAATCCTTGCAACTGCAGGGTGCCTATCTTATTCTATAATTGTTCATACATCTATCTGACACCAGACTACTAGTTCCCATGTATCTCCAGTACCTGTTATACGGCATCCAGTAGACATTCGGTAAATACTTGTTTAGTCAATAAATAAGTGAATGAATGAAGACTGAAAAATGGCTAATCTGCACATAAGCAATAACAGAAGGATCGCTGTTATAAAATCTCATCAAAAATGCACAGATATCTTACAAATTGCAAATAATAGGCAAACATATAATTGAGAAATTGAAAATATTCCTCCCACCTTAATCTCATTTCCCACAGCCAGACTTAGTTAATATTTTGGTGTCCCTGTTAATTTTTCTCTGTCTGTGCTAAACAATACAGTAAGTTATAACTATCAAAATCCAAGTAGTAGATGAGTCTTCTTTCAAGCCCAATGCCTGAACCACTTTCATCTTTTCACCTTCCTCTTGTCAAAATCAGGCAAATGACTTTGCTTGTCTTATAACATTAACTGTGTTGTACAATGATTAGCAAACCAAATTCAGGAGACCAGCCTTCTTGATCATCTACAATGCAAGCCCGCAATTTGGCAATGTGGACCACACTAAAGCTAAATGGAATCATTAAAGTTATCCGAATTCCAAACATAAATAGATGTACTTTAAGTAGCTGGATTCTTTCTGTTTATATGTGCAATTGTTCTGCTATCATATCTGGAAAAGCTCTTATAGGAAATGGAGAATGAGCTGGTTGCTACGTCCAGCAAGTATGGATGTGTGATTCAGAGCCAGGAGTCCAGCTCTGGAGCTGAACTGCTAGGGTTCAAATCTTGACACCACCAGTCACTAGCTCCATTACTTTGGAAATTTATATAACTGCTCTGTGCCTCAGTTTCCCCATCCATTAAAATGCAAACAAACGTATCTCCTTCCCCATATTTTTGTGAGAAATAAGGTAAGTCATGTAAAGCACTTAAAAGAATGCTCACAGGCCAGGCATGGTGGCTCACGCCTGTAATCCTAGCACTCTGGGAGGCCAAGGCGGGCGGATAGCTCAAGGTCAGGAGTTCGAGACCAGCCTGAGCAAGAGCGAGACCCTGTCTCTACTATAAATAGAAAGAAATTAATTGGCCAACTAAAAATATATATACAAAAAATTAGCTGGGCATGGTGGCATATGCCTGTAGTCCCAGCTACTTGGGAGGCTGAGGCAGGAGGATCACTGGAGCCCAGGAGTGTGAGGTTGCTGTGAGCTAGGCTGATGCCATGGCACTCTAGCCCCGGGCAACACAGTGAGACTCTGTCTCAAAAGAAAAAAAAAAAAAAGAATGCTCACAGAGAAAGACTATAAAATACCCTATTTTTTCTTAATTAAGGTATAATTTACATTAATATATAGTATGTAAACACACAGATTCTAGGTGAAGAGTTTGAAGAGTCTTGACAAATGTACGTACCTGTGTGACTACTGCCCCAGCCACATGTAGCTCATTTCCAGCATCTCCAAAAGTTCCCTGGTATTCTCAGTCAATCTCACCCCCATCCCCTCAGGCAAGCCTGATTGATTTTCTTTCCCCCACAGATTAGTTCAGATAGAACTTCACATAAGTGGATTTATACAATGCATGTTCTTTTGTCTCTTGCTTTTCCCATTTGGCATAAGCATATAAATTTTATCCAGTAAGTCATTCTGTCTTTACTGCTGAGTGATATTCCATTGTATGAATATACCACAATTTATATGTCCATTCTACTCTTGATGGACATTTAGGTTGCTTTCAATTTTTTGTAGAATATTTGTTTCTGAAAAACGTGTATTTGCTGCACATTCTTAAGGTGTTTCAGAATATCTGAAGCTCTGGAAATATAAATTGGAATGTGAAGGCGATGTTTACATAAAGGTTTGCTCCCTCAGTCTTCTGAGCCTCTCATCTGTTGTTCTTCACAGGGATTTAGAAGATTATTGGTTTCAGGCCACAATCTGGAAGACCAATGATGATTGAGCCTCCAATGAGAATAACAGGGCAAGGACGTTGGTACTTTGAGACAGGAGTTTGCCAACCTCCTCATTTGCCAACAGATTAATAAGCTCCTCTTTCCTTCTCCTTAAACCCCTTGTCCTTGTTCTTCTGATGTGACCTCATAGACAAGTGCAGAACTTTCAGTAACAGAATTTGGCATCCCTGGGTGGGCCCCATTGGTGCCCCAATGGAACAGCACTTCACAACTTCTGGAAGAGGCAGGGAGCAGCCACAGGTCAAAGCCATGGGTCTTTGCAGGTAGGAGCAACCTCTTTCCAAGGTGAAAGAGCAAGGGACAACCCCAGCAGCTGCTAGAGCCTGTTTTAGCTTTGGGGAACTCCTGTCTTTGTCTCCCCAAAGTAGGCGTGGCTCCCCATAGTCTCAACTGAGTTGAGAAGAAGGAAACAGATTTGGGAAGCATTGCAACAGCCACACTATTTATAAGTAAAGTTTCCGGGAGTCCCCTGCCTTCAAATAGCCCCATAGAGCCCTGGGAAAAATTGACAGTGGGGATTCAATTGGCACTAGCCACCTGGACAGAAGTGGTCTGGGGGACCCCTTTCCCTGGCCGTCATCCCAATCCCTAAGCACCAGTCACGCCTGGTGCCCAATGAGCCAGGCAGGAGGCGACCAGGGAGGGGTCAGGTGGCAGTGAGGCAGCCATAGACAAGTAGCGGCTGAGAAACTCATGGCAGCAGGCCCAGGAGGCAGACCAGGGCAAGCAGCAAGAGCACCGGGCGTTGTTTCAGAAGCAGCAGCAGCTCATCTCTGGGTGCTGGGGTTACCACCAAGCTCCTGCTTCATGAATATTAGGGCCTGGAAAAGTATACAGGAAATTGCCATTGTGCTTTGAAGTTCAAGTCTGCACATTGTTATAGCATGGGCAAGAGGAAAGCTACCGAAAGTGAGTAAGGATATTAAGTATGCCACCAAAGTAATGGCTCTTTACAGGCCGTGGCTGAGCCCATATGGGTGGCCAGCGTGACAAAAAGAAATCAGGCCACTGGCAGAACTGCTTAGGAGGCTGCTGGAGGTGATCTGTTCCCTGCAGCCTTGATACCCTGGCTAGATTTACACTCCCTTTAATATTAAAGACCGGGGCTCTTTCACTTGGAATGACACAACTAAATGGAAACATAATTCTCATAGACTCGTCTCCTACCCAAAGCTTTGATTCAGCCTCTTATGAGGCACCTACATGAATATACACGTTGGGTGCATGATGCCTTCATGGATTTGGTGGGGCCTTATTTGAGAGGACCCCATCTGCAAATCACTGTTTATGTGCTTGGGGTGGTCCAAGGACAGAAAGATGACTCACTACACAGGGAGCCCAACATGTGGGGGTGCACCTTTCCAATGATTGACAGTTTCACTCAGATGCCTAGGCTTGTATCGGTAAATACTTTTTCAGGCTGGGCAGAGGTTTGTCTTACCCAAACAGAGAGATCGTCTGAGGTTCTGAGATGGGCTCCTACCAGAAGCTGCTGGCCTTAGACAGGGCCTTCATTGAGTTCCTATGCACATACGCCAGCACAGAACAGGAACGGGCCTCAGAGGACGATGGGATAACAGGCATCAGCAGTCCAGGGGAAGAGGCAGAGCAAATAGAGAATGACACGCTACTGGTGATGGAGGCCGTGGACAGACAGCTACAGAGACAGCTCAGCAGGGACATCAGCAGGCACCCCACTGTCAACAGGACCCAGCAGCACACTCCGCGGAGCCCTGGACGTTTCACAAGGGTGATAATGGACCCTCCTTTGTAGTGGAGGTAACCCAGCAAGTAAGCAAAGCTCTACACCTGGAATAGAAATTACACACGTTCTGGAATTGATGCAAGAAACCCATCTAAAGTGGGATAAGGTGTTGCCACTTGCCCTCCTCTGGATAAAGGTACCCCTTTAGAAGCACGCTTAAGTTAAGCCCCTAAAAAAAATAGTTTACAAGAGACCCTTCCTAAAATCCTAAGACAAGTATGGTAATACAACCATAAGTAAAAGAAAATAGACTAAAACAATATGTCAAATGAGTGGGTCAGGCGCTAACCACTATACATGAGTTTGTCTCTTTCAGGTCCCTGCCCCAGTTGGAAACAGAAAAGTGGAGCGGTCCCTATGAAGTGCCTCTAACAAGTCACACCTCGTTGAAATTGTCAGAAATGAAACGTTGGGTCCATCATAGTAAAGAGGTGTAGCCCCCAGTGGAGGGGCCAGCCTTTAGGCAATCTAAAGTATCAATTTGAGAAAAAGAAAAAAATGAAAATGATGATATTTTGCTGGGAAAAAAAAAAAAAAGAACAGCAGGGTGGGCAGAGCACCAGGAGGTCACTCCCGGCTGAATAGAGCGTTGATTAGCAGCACTTTACTGCATTTTGAGAAAAATCACTTGGCTTTTCTAAGTCTCCAGTGAAAGTAAGAGTTACATTAGCATTTGACCTCATGTGGCTATTATATAGGAACATGAATGAAAAAACAAGAAATGTAAAAAAAACAGCAGTTTGAAAATACTGTAGGAAAACCTGTTGCTCATGCGCGGTGAGCTCTGCTAGCTCCAAAACGGGTTTTGCCTTGAGCAGCAAGTCACAGAAATGACTGTCAGCTGAAAATTGTGTTACTCAGTTTCTATAGTAAATATAATCCTATTTATGGGAAAGGTTGGCCTGTTTTAGAAAGCACATGTGCGAAACAAAGACTCTAATTCTCATTAGAAGTCCCCCAGCAGAATAACTTGTAGCCGGTTCTAAAAATGACATAAACAGTTGAGAATTGTTATATCTGCTGCCTTGGACCATCCATGCATCAATCTCTGGACACAGAAAACAGGTTATCCAGCAAGTGACGGTTTCCGCAGCTACTTAAGCAAAATGGAACCAAACAGAAGGAAACAGTATGTTCTTCGGGACTCCGGAGAGGTCCTCTGTTGCAATCTGCCTTGACTATTGTTTCCATAGCAACCGACGCTGGCGTCCTCAAACAAGCGAGATGTGTAGAACGTGATGTCCTCACAGGCAGCTGCAGCTGGATACTCAGAAAGGCAGAAAGGTTTTTTTTTTTCCCTCTCTCTCTCAAAAGCTATTCAGAAAGAATCCAATCAAAATTCCATTTCAAATGGGCAAGGGGGTTGCTCTTTTCTGGTCTTCTAGTAGAGGACATGAGGATGAAACTAATTTCCTAAATGTTTTTCTCCTGCCTCTTAACCAGTAATACCAGGAATATGCTTGAGGGGAACTTTATTCAGGTTATAGGTTTTTACAAGTGCCTCTGCTCAGGTGTATAGCACAGGCATCCACCAGACGTCAATGGCAAGGAAATGTGCAGAGTTCGGGATAGTTTCCCCAGCAACTGGCTGAGAGACTTCAAGGGCCTGGGAGGACAAGGCAGAGAGAGATGAGGGTTCTGGAAACGGCCCCCCAATCCCTTGTGTTGTCCTGCTACAGCTGGATTGGGGTAGGCACTCAGGGAAGCATTTTTATCTCCACCCCATTCTGTAACAACATTTATAAGATGCTTCATTGCAAAAGTAATCATATTTATTGTAGAAAAATATTCATAATCTTAAGAATATAAAAACTTTACTCATGTCCCATTACAAAAATATAACAAGTGCTAATAATCTGTGGTGTATAGCCATTCTGCATGTGTGTGTGTTTGTGTTTAGTGCTTTTTAAATGAGATCACTATTATAATTTAACTTAGGCAAGCTTTTCCCCTTTCCTCCTTAATATTTCATGAACACTTTTCCATGTTAAATATTCTTCTACATCATCATTTTAAATTGCTGCAGAGCATTCCGTTATATGATATACCATAATTTAACTTAGCACCTATGGTTTTCCACTATGATTGTTTTCCATTTTTCATGATTATTAAGAAATGTGTAATAACTGTTATAGTCAAATCTTTCCACAAAAATTCATGATTAGTTTCTTTTTTTTTTTTTTTTTTTGAGACAGATTCTCACTTGTTGCCCAGGCCAGAATGCCATGGCGTCAGCCTAGCTCACAGCAACCTCAAACCCCTGGGCTCAAGTGATCCTCCTGCCTCAGCCTCCTGAGTAGCTGTGACTACAGGCATGTGCCACCATGCCTGGCTAATTCTTTCTATATATATTTTTAGTTGGCCAATTAATTTCTTTCTATTTTTAGTAGAGACGGGGTCTCACTCTTGCCCAGGCTGATTTCGAACTCCTGACCTTGACGATCCTCCTGTCTCGGCCTCCCAGAGTGCTAGGATTATAGGCGTGAGCGACTGCACCCGGCCCATGATTAGTTTCTTAAAGGGACATACAAAAAATGCAGAGACACATAAAGACTTGTCTCCCACCAGTATGCTTCCTCTCTTATGCTAAGTTCTCTGCACAAAGCCAAATGATCAATCATGGAAGGAAAATATATCTCCAGTAATTAAAAGTCCACATTCTGCTGGCAATCAAGAGAGTAGCTGATGTTGCACATGATAAGTACATATAAATTTATCTCTCAATTAAAATAAAATAAGATAAAAAGAAGGTAGTTGAAACATGACAGTGATCCTGGGCTTGTGTGGTTTTTCATATACAAACCACTGACATCTACTTTGCGAAATCTTTTGGTAACTGACATACAAGTTTATCTCCATCTGATTTAAGACAGATTTCTAGCTCCAGTGTTGAAATCAAAAACAGTTTCTTTATTTTGTTAATAGACTTTTATGCTACCAACCCAGGTTCATTGGGTATGAATAAAACAAAAGCAAGTTTGAATGCTAATTTCTGACCATCCTTAGACTTAGTACAGGAGGAAAGGAGGGAGGAGTCCTAGTCCCCAGAGAATCAAAAAACGATGGTCTCCACCAGTACAGCTGTATACAGGGCTGATGGCAGGAGAGAGGTAAGCACTGAGTAGATCCCTGAGGAACTGGGTCTGTTTAACCAGCCAGGGAGTGGCCAGCAATTTCACCAGCAAAAGCAAGATCCCGAATTGTGTGTTCTATCCTCTCAGCTTACACAGGAGAGCAACCATAGATTCTCCTTTGTGGGGAGGAGGGCCACTCCCTGTACTCATGGTTCAGAAATGGCAACCTACTACACACACTGTTCTGTACCTTGCTCTTTTTTTGCTTAATACATCCTAAGGGTCTTTCTAAATCACTAATGAAGACATTCTTAGTTCTTCTGCATGTTACGTGCCTGTACTATAATTTATTTAGTTGTCTTCTATTTAAGTTGTGTCCCATATTTTGCAAAATAAAAAAAAATGCTGCAGTGAATGGCTTCTATATAAGTCCACACGTGTGACTGTGCTTGTAGGAAAAATTGCTAGAAATGGAGTTCCTAAAATTTAGGACATGTACATTTATAATTTTGAAAGGTGTTGACAAATTGCCTTCCATGGAGATTTGACTGATTGATATTCCCACCAGCCATACACAATGCAATATTTTACTAAGCTTTTGGAGTTTTGTAAAATGCAAAGGAAATGGTATCTCAGTGTTGTTTTGATTTACATTTCTTCTGTTTAATGAGGCCGAGCATCTTTCTGTATATTTAAGAATCATTTGCATTTCTTCTTCTAGGAACAGTCTATTCCTATCCTTCGTCTACTTCTTTATTGGTTAGGTTGTCTTTTCCTTAGACTTTATAGGTGTTATTTATCTGTTAAGGAGCATGACAATTTATCTGTGATAGGAATTACAAATATTTACCACATATTGTCATTTGTATTTGTACGTTTTTGTGGTTCTCTTTTCCATGAAGAATTTTCTATAAGCAAAGTGAATCTACATCCTAAAATGTCTCAATCTCTTTTATTCTGGCTTCTAGATTTTGTGTCATAGGAAACCCATCCCCATTCTAAAGTCATAAAAGAATTTTCTCATATTTTCTCATGGTTTCACATATGTTTTTTTTAGAGACAGGGTCTTGCTCTGTCACCCAGGCTAGAGTTCAGTGGCGTAATCATAGTTCACTGCAGCCCCGAACTCCTGGGCTTAAGCAATCCTCCCACCTTAGCCTCCCAAGTAGCTAGGACTATAGGCATGCACCACATCCAGCCAGTTTTTTAAATTTAATTTTTATAGAGATAGGGTCTCACTATGTTGCCCAGGTTGGTCTCGAACTCCTGGGCTCAAGTGATCCTCCTGCCTTGGCCTCTCAAAGTACTGGGATTATAAGTGTGAGCCAGCATGCCTGGCCTGGTTTCACTTTTCATTCTCAAATCTTTGATCCATTTGGGATTTGTCCTAATAAAAGGTGTGAGATATGGCTCTAAGTTAATTTTTTCTAGTTGGTTGTCCCAACATCACTTATCGAATACTGGTACAGTGAGCCTCAGTATCCATGAGTTTAACCAACCTCTGGTGGAAAATGTATTATAGTTAGGCCTACAATGCTTGCATCTGTACTGAACATGTACAGACGTTTTTCCTTATCATTATTCCCTAAACAATACAGTATAACAATGATTTACACAGCATTTACATTGAATTAGGTATTATACGTCATCCAGAGATGATTTATGGGAAGATGTGCATAGGTTATATGCAAATAATACTACGCCATTTTATAACTAGGACTTGAACATCTTCGGGTTTTAGTGTCCAAGGAGGTCCTGGAACCAATCCCCCACAGATACCAAGGGGCGACTATAGTCTATATGTTCTCCATTCATTTGAGATGTCCCTTTTATCATATAATAAATCCCAGTTATTGGGGTTAAGTGGACTTCCTGTTCTGTTCCAATAATCTAACTACTCCAGTGAACATCAATTGTTTAATGGTTAAAAAGGAGATTATAATATCTGCCTCAGAGAATTAGCCTTAAGAATTAAATGAATGTAGATCATTTGGCCCAAAGAAGAGTTCAATCAATTTCAGCACTGATGAGGAAGAGGAGGAAAATTTTGCCCACTTCACTATGGCACAAGAAGTGCAGATATCCGGAGTGTTCACAGGTAATGACAGTCCAAAGTTCAGCCTTTTCATTACACTCTGAACTAAAGGCTTCTTTACATACATAAAGTAATATTATCAGTGATCTTGATAATAGGTTTGAGATGATTTTAGTGAGTTTTTCACTAACCTAGTTTGAAAGGGAATTTCTAGGCCTGCCAACCCCCTGAAACCGGCCTGCCAAAGCAAATTGTCAGATAACACTGAGTTTGAATCCTGATTTAACCACTTGTCTCTGGGACTCTGTTTCCTTATCATTAAAAGAGAGATGGGCAGGGTGTGGGGGGTTCACACCTGTAATCCCAGCACTTTGGGAGGCCAAGGTGGGAGGAGCACTTGAGGCCAGGAGTTTGAGACCCCGTCTCTACCAAAAAATAGAAAAATTAGCCAGGTGTGGTGGCACTGGCCTGTAGTCCAGCTACTCAGAATGCTAAGGCAAGAGGATCACAGTTTGAGGTTGCAGCGAGCTATGATGATGCCACTGCACTCTAGCCCAGGTGACAAAGTGAGACCCTGCCTCAAAAAAAGAGAGAGACAGAATTATATTTCCTTCTCATTCTGGCAAATAATGAGAAAGTAATACAAGAAAAGTGGCTAGCACTGTGCTTGTCATATAGTATACATTCAATAAATGTAGCTTTAAAAATGTTTGTTATCAGTGGGGTGCAATGGCTCATGCCTGTAATCCTAGCACTCTGGGAGGCTGAGGCAGGAGGATCACTCAAGATCAGGAGTTCAGGACCAGCCTGAGCAAGAGCGAGACCCCGTCTCTACTAAAAAAAATAAAGAAATTAGCTGGACAACTAAAATAGATAGATAGATAGAAAGCTAGCTAGCTAACTAGCTAGCTGGGCGTGGTGGTACATCCTGTAGTCCCAACTACTCAGGAGACTGAAGCAGTAGGATTGCTTGAGCCCAGGAGTTTGAGGTTGCCGTGAGCTAGGCTGACGCCACAGCACTCTAGCCTGGGCGACAGAGTGAGACTCTTGTCTCAAAAAAAAAAAAAAAAAAAGAATTGGAGGAAACAAAGATGCCCCATCAAATGTACATGGAATTTTAGGTTACTGTATTTCTGAGGATTTCACTTAAGGAGAAACTCTGGGACATCAGTTGGGGAAAAATACCTTTTACTTTAAATGAATTATTTTTGGGTGTGGGATACACCAGTATGACACTTTTCAAATGACAAATACATTTCAGTATTACTGAGTCTAAAAGTTTTTATCTAAAACATAATAAAAGTTATCTCTAAGTTTAAAAGATGCCAGTGTACCTAAAAATTACCTGCTTATGGATATTGTTCATATCAAGAAAGGGTAGGACCTAACATTAAGGAACTTGAAGCCCTTTATCACCATTTCTGTTCGTTCTCTTTCAGAAAGTACTATTGGTCTTTGTGTGCCATAAGAGTAGATACTTCTTCATCTCAAAATTAATTTTTACTTTATCTTGTTTCAAAGTGGTTAAATCTAAGTTCAGGTATTAGGAATGTGATCTTATGTTAAGTAGTATAGATATTTTAAATTTTCCATATAAATTTTTTTGAGTAGATTATAAAAACATGGTATAATAGTGATAAAGTATACAAAAAGTTGAAAGTATACTGAAAATAGAATCTTCTTTTCCCTGTTTTCCTAGTTCTCTGGGTGTAAATAACTATGAGTTTCTTGGGTTATTTTCCCCCCAGAGATATACATGTCTTTAGAAACATAAAATACATGTATCTATACTATTTTTTCCCACCTAAATCATTGTTGACATTTAGAAATCATTATACCCTACATTTCTGTTACCAGGATGTAGGCATTTAAAGATTTATTTTTTAAAATGGCTATATTTTAAAAGTATCGCTTTGAGTGTCAAAGAAAATAACGTGAACTTAATACTATCTATGAACTCTGAATCGGGATTTGAGGAACTAGTACCTGAGAAGTTAAATTAAGCCATGGAAGCCTAGACAGATTCACTTTTAAACTTTGCTCTGTCAGTATAATTCTCATGTGTTTGGCATCAAAGGTAAGCCCTGATAGAAGAAATAAGATAGTACGTGCCAGCATACAATGTCAGGAAGTTATCACGGCTCAGAAAATGCTACTCCAAAATATGGCGCTTTGACATGCTGAATTAAAGAAGCAGCCTGAAAGGTCTCTACCAAAGTATAGATGAGGCTGTTCTCCAAAGTTTCTTTATCTACCTAGAAAGCAGACCCACCAAAAAGGAACATAGTTGTCTTCAAGCATCCCTTCCCTGAAATTTTATTAACTAGAGAAGATCGAAACTCATATCACAGAAGAAAAGACTGAAAATTAAACACCACACCTAGAGCCCAGATAAACTTTGCCCAAAGTATTGTGTGTTTTCAGATCCCATTCAGTTTCCAAAGAATTAATTACAAACTGTTGTCTGAGCTGTGGGTCCATTCATTCCCTCTAAAAATCATTTACTGCAAATGACTACATTTACTCCATCTCCCTTTCCACTATGAAGAAGGGTATATAAGCATTTGGACCTCAGTTACTGGGTAATCATTCTTAAGTAATTTCTCCATGCTTATGTATATTAATTAACTTTGCATGCCTTTTTCTCTGTTAATCTGCCTATTTTCAGTTCATTTTCAGCAAAACTTTAGAGGGTGAATGGGAAGCTTTCCCTTTGGTTCCTACAAAGTGGTCTTGAAAGAAATGTTTCTTTATCTGCCATAAAAAAGATGGAGAGAAGAAGCATATTAACACAGTTTATTGTACCTTTAACTGACTTTCTAACAAATTACTATAAAGGAAGAGTGTTTTTCATTTAGATAAAACTGTTGTTGGAACAAAGTAGCACCATCAAGAATATAATTACATGGTTATTAGAAGAAATAAGGCAATTTAAAAGTATGTTTTACATAACCTGTTTTCATTGTTTTTTATTTTGTTACTATTAGTTCGTCTAAATAAATACAAATCTTAATTTCACATATGAATGAAGACTATAAAAATCAAAAAACTTTAATAAGAAAAATTCTTTCATTGCTAATGTCGAAGTCTTAACTGTTTTAAGATCATTTTTAAAGTCTAGAAATGGGGCTATTCATCATTTTGTTGTATGCTATAGATCAGCCTGGGGTTTTTTGGTGGGCAAAACGCTGCTACTTGTAAAACTCTTCCTTCCAAAGAATTTTTCTAAATCTCATTCTTACTCTGGGTGATGGGTCCTGGACAGAATAGCTTCACTTCCTTTAAAGGTAACTTCTGTGTTTCTTCTTTTATACATACTGTGTTGTCTTTTCTTATGTTGAAGTGATAGACCTACTTTATTCTCATACTAATAGTCTATTTCTAGAATTTTTTGGTTTTGTTTTTGTTTTTTAGCAATCAGTATAAATTCTATATATCTTAAGTCTTTTGGCTTCCCTATGAACTTCCATTGACAGTTCCTCTTATACTGAAACATCGAATGTATTTTACTTGCTTTATCTAATACTCAGAAGCAAAGAACCTACCTGACCAATATCAAATTTTATTTTAGTCCTGACACCTAAAGTCTTGCTGTCCTATCCTCAATGCTGTTAAAAACTTCTGAGGTTTCATCTTATTATATGGTGACTCCATTGGCTCCTATCTTCCTTAGTCTGCTTCTTCTTGGGTAGCTTGGGAATTCTGTGCTATGGTGATATGTCTGGATACAATTTATAAGTCAGCCTACATAGCCCAACCATGTAGCTTAAAGTAATTTTTATCCATCTTATTTTTTACTCTTAGGCAATGCGGAATATCAATCCCAGCACAGCAAATTCTCCAAAATGTCAGGTAGGCTCTTATCTGATGTTTTAGCATTGGGGGAAAAAAAAGATTAGGAAGGAGAGAAATTTATATTCCAGGGGCTTATGCTCGCTGAAGGTTAACCCAGAGTATAACCTTGAGCCATCTCTCTGCTAAGATACTTAACATTGCTGTTCCAAGAAAGTCTATACTATCTGCTCTCTCCCATTCCTCCCAGAGAGTTTCTAGTGTTTATTTTGATTCTGTGGAGGTCTCTTTTATTTCATATTTGAAATGTGTTATATCTCAATTATACATCCTGTCAGCCTCTGGGTGTGCGTAATTATTATTTGAATAGCTTAAAATAGTATTTATAATGATTTAAAGGAATTAATAAATTGAACAATAACAAAGGTAGTACAGATTATTTTCTTGGTAGGCTAGTTTAGGAAATCTTAGTAAGAATCATGATACTATGAGGAAAAGAAAAATTCTTTCTAGTGGACATTCCAAAGGAAGAATGTCAAAATTATCAGAAGAGAAAGGGTCTGCCTGGATAGTGTTTCAGATTTCCTTGTTGGCTTTTATCAACATTTCTCCCTGATGAACCTCAGGAAGCACTGGCTGTGAAGGCATCTTATTATTAATATTTAGATGGAGACACTGTGGCCATTTTTTCTTCTAATGCAGGCACTTACCTGACTCATGGAAAGAATCTCGTTCTTGAAACTAAAGAGATTCTGTGTGTTTAGGGTCCACAGATTAGAAGAAATTGGGAGCTAGAGAATCGTTGTGCTTCTCTTGGGCAGAAGCAACTATAAAACACCTCACATTCTGTGTAGCTCATTTTATGCTAGGTTAAGTAAGTGCATTGTTTTAGAATCTGCTGAAGAAGTGGGAGTTGGCAGAATTGCATCATTTTAGATACTTTTAACTTTTCCATTGGACCACCCATGCTGATGAAGTCAGATACAGTCCTCATGGAGACCACTTTCTAAGAGGGAAACTATTCTTTTTGATCTATCTCATAAATATCTTCATGTAGTCAAAAGACCAAGTAAGGGATAACTCATAACAAGTCATCTTCACTAAAGGAGGGCATAGACATTCTTATGACGAGGAGCACTGATACCACATTTGACTGTGAAGAGCAGCATAGCATTGGATCTTTAAAATGAAGACATTTTTTCTCTGCCTTTTCTCTGAAGTATTTCTGAAAGAAGGCTTTTATTCATGATAAATGAAGTAGAATCTAATATAGGAGCAGAAATTAACTAAAGGAGATTTGGGTTCAAGTGAAAAAGTCTTCCATGCCAAAAGTGGGTGTTGAAATTATTTCTTTTTCTGTTTTTTGGTACTCATCTTAAACCTTATATCTGGTAAATAAATCATATCCTTCTAGGTCTTTATTTTGTAGTTGAAAAGTAAATAGTTGGTGTTATTAAAATTATCACCAGGAATTCATAAACTTATTTTTAATAATAAAGCTTTAGAAAAGGTAAAGCTTTTAGTAATAAAAATTCTAAGATATTAAAATTAGAGTTACTCAGATTTGCCTAGGCCAGAGAAAGAAACCTGAAAAGGTAGGTAGACTTTTAAAAATCTACTTTGCATATGCTGGAGATTAGCATATTGGTTTGTTACATATGTTTTCATTGTCACTGCATTTACCTGGTACAATTATGAAAATTGATTTGTATATGTTTTTCTCATCCTATTATTTTCTGGGTGACCTTAAGGTAGATGTAAGGAAAAATTTCAAAGAAGAGTCATATCTTAAGCAAAGATGGTTTGGCTGGGATAATCAAGAAAGCCAGGCCGGGCGCAGTGGCTCACGCCT
>CAUYRT010085633.1:0-16861 GCA_963574885.1 Lepilemur ruficaudatus | reverse complement strand
AATTTGTATTCATGTGCCGGTGGCAGAAATGGCCCTTATGGGATAGGTTTGATATTTAGAAGCACAGTTGAATCATCAGATTGAATGTGGATCACGTGTAAAAGAGAGGTCCAAGTGTGACACCACCTTTTTAGCTTAAATAGGAGGATGGATGGTGGGGCCATTCGCTGAGATCCTGATTTCTGGGGGAGGGCCTGGTCAAAGGTCAGAGTTCTGTTCATTAACCTTGTCTGCTAACTGCATTCAGTTGGTAGTGGCTGCCCAGGGCTGTAGATTGAGAAGGATCTTAAAGCTCCTCGTAAAATCTTTCGTGATCAACTATTTGACTTAAAAGCACTAAGAGTGGGTTGTGCTTCTCTGTATCCTGAACTAGTTCTTGCTCTTAAATTGACTCTTCCATAAGTAGCTGAAAAGTTGCCAGTAGGGTGGATGTTGATATAGTAGCTATTGTTGGTGAATGCTAACCATTTGTTAGGTACTATTCTAAGTATTCAGTCTACTTTATGTCCTTTAATCCTTGAATGTAGATTAGAATAATATAGGTTGATACTGGAACTGGTCCTGTTCAAGAAGAATTTATATAATTTGGACCTAACAGGCCCTTTTATAGTGGGATTTTCATCTGTAAGGTGAATGCCTAGTACCCTGAGAAGAGCCTTGTGTCATGCCACTGATAGTCTAAATTACCATTAATGAATAATTAAAAGCCAGTTTACATTTCACTCGGCATAGTTATCTCTCATTTATGGGTGTATGTGTGTTTGTAATTATTGGTTTGCAGCTCATATTCTGTGTAAATGGATTGTAGCAGAAGCCTAGAGGAGGAAATGCCACATGGGATTACAGTTAGTGATGACCCGAGCCCGCCTCTCATTTTCTGTGTATCTATCTCACCGCGCCGAAGACCTTCCCAGTAATTGAATCCTTCCTTTCTATGATTGAATTCCAGAGGGGCTTTTTGTAATTCCTTTTATTTTTATTATAACCATAAAGTTAAAGTAATTCTGGCAGCGCTGTAACTTACTAAAATTTCCTTTGGAGCAAGTTGCATGTGAACACTCATAAGAGCTAAGAAGAAAAACATGCTTTTTTTAAACTTGCTAATTAGTATTAATTTTTATATATTCCCTCTTAAAAAATAAAGGAGATATTGCCCTCTCACTAAGAATACACAATTATACGAGGCTGCTAGAGAGTTTCTGGAGGCAAAAATCCCTGCTGTTTACTTTTGAAAATGTTGGAATGCAACCATAAATCGACAAACTATGAAGGAAATTCTTAAATACTTATGAATTAATCTAGCTGTGATTGTCCTTTTTTACAGTATTCATGGCAGATAACACCCACAGTTTTATTTAATAAAAATGTGATCAAATATTTAAAGCCTGACAACTATGTTGTAGGTAAGAATGCCAAAATCATTAACATATTGTAATGATAAATTCCATCTTTTTATTTTTTGTGGAACATTTTTTGTGGAGTTAAAAAACAGGAACTGTCAAATTTACTCCACTAAAAGATGACTTGCATTTCCTAATTATTTACATTTTACATTGGTATAACCATATATACAGAATTGGTTAGAAAATCATATTAGGGTTTAGTTATTAAAAGACTGGAATATTCTTTTTGTATGCAAAATTGTGAGTTTCTGTTTATTAAGTAAACATTTAAAAACTGGATTTCTATTGAATGAATCAGAAGACTTGAAAAGAAATTTTGAAGGATAAACATTCTTTGCAACAGCTTATTAAATTATTAGTTGAATTAAAACAAATTATGATGGGAAATTTATAAAATATTTCAAAGAACGTGCATATATTTTCTTTCTCTCCCTTTCTCTCTCTCCCCCTCCCACTCCCTACCCCCCCCCCATATGTAATCAAGCCTTCAGAATTAAAAAATGTTAATGTTTTGACATACTTGCTCTGGAAAATGCTTTATGCTTTAAAGAAATTAAACATTATGGGGACAATGGAAGCTGCTTTGGACCTCTCTCCAGTTTCATTGTTGTGAACATTTTGTGCCTCCTTTCTGGATCCAAAACAGTATATGAATGCTATAGATGATTTTTAAGATCTCTTGAACTTCTTAGTTGGAGTTCTCTAGAACAAGAATCTCAGTCTTCTCTTAAAATAGTTTATGACAGCCAGTAATAAGATATATTCCAATCATTGATGGGCAAGACTTTTTACGATTTTTGTTTTTGAATAATCGTGTACATTTTCTAAAGGAGAAGATGCCAGAAACAATACAGTTCGGGTACATTATCGATCTCTGAAGTGCCTGTTTTACTATAGTTTATATTTGAAAGTGATGTTCAGGATACTTATGAAAAATGAAAACTTTTAGTCATTTAGACATTGTTTTTGATAAATCTTATTAGTAGGTTACTTCTCAGTTATTTTAATGGAAGTGTGGTATAGGTAGAAACCCCAAAATGATAGGTAATCTAAAATATGTTTGTTTTTTGCCATATGTTGTATTTTATTGCTTTTGTTTTTTATCCTTTGACTTCAGCTTATGTTTGAACTATTTAAATTTAAAATGAGTTTTAAGGGTACTCCTATTCTTAAAATATAAGGAAGTAATTGAGCAAATTTAAAGGAATCTGTGTACAAAATCATGAGGCGTTGTTTACAATATTGAGAAACTGGAAACAATTGTTCATTGGTAGAACACTTATAATACAACTTTTTAATGAGGCATCCTGTAGCAGTTAAGAAAATACACTTACAATATATACATGTTGGCCTAAGAAGATATTCACAATATATGAGTCAGTTGAAAAAGAAGGTTATAAAATTGTGTCCTTAGGATCTAATTTTGTAAATACAAACTACGTACCACATATGTCCAAATATGAGAGGTGACCCTAATATAAGGAACTTGTTTTTGACCAGGGCCTATTTTTCCCTTAGAGGACATTGCAGATGTCTGGAGACATTTTTGGCTGTCACACTGAGGGGGTGCTACTGGCATCTAGCGGGCAGAAGTAGAGGGGCTACTAAGCATCCTACAAGTCACAGGACCACTCCCACAACAGAGAACCCCTCAGCTCAAAATGTCAATAGTGCCGAGGTTGAGAAATCTTGATATAAGATAAGCCTTACATATATGAATAAGAAGAATATTATAAAAAAATGTTTGTGGCCATGTTATGCATATGAAATTTTAGGGATGAAGATGAAAGAGTCAAATATATACTTATACTAATTAATTTATTAGATAATCAGTTAATTAAAATCACAACTATAAAAATAAGATATTACTTTAGAAATATTTTTTCCATTATTATGAAAGGATTTGATTCAGACTCTTCACATATGTCAACATAGGAACTGTCTCAAGTTGCTTGAGTTAGATCCCCCTGCAAATCCTTGTAGGTAACACTGAGATACCTGTTTTTTTCATTCTTTCCATGGGTGTGTATTCAGGATTTTGTCAATGGAAACACAGTATAGCTTTTTTGTTGTTGTTGTTTTTTAAATCAACCCTTAATAAGCTTATTTGCAATAATAATGTTCTGGTGAACTCATTTGGTTGGCCCACTTGTGAATCATGCACAGGAAATAAAATGAGAGGGGGGAGAAGAGTTAATGTTTGTGATTATGAAGGCATAATCACTAGGAATGACCACCAATTCTGTATTGAGGTTGTTTCAGGTTAATGTGTCTTCCTCAAACTGTACTTTCTTGTTCAAAATGTGATAATTGAGAGAGCATTTGGCAATATGATAAAGTGAAGACAAGAATAGATGGAGACTCCCTTTCTGAAGGATAAATTATTTTTGGTGGCAGAGGGAACTTGTCTTATTTTTGGACTGATACAGTTCCACATAAGCGTGTTTGTGTGTGTGCACATGTGGGTGTGTGTGATCATACAAAGGGGACGTCTGTGAAGATGTACATCAAAATGTAGTCAGTGGTAATGTCATTTGAGAGATTTTCACTTTCTCTGTTTTCTGAAAAATTTATCAGGAGAATGTAGGTTTGTAATGAGCTTTACAGTTACAGTCAGAAGGAAACAGTAGCTCTCCAGCTTATAGTTGTTATTCTCAGTTAAAACTAACCCCTGCAAGATTATAAAGGATTTTACTGGGAAGTCCTACTCTGTCTGTCCTGTCGTGTCTAAAAAAGGCATTGTGTTTCACATTTTTTCCTCTCCTTTGATCTTCTCCACCTTTCCACCCACCCACACTTTCTCCACCACCAAACAAAACAAAATAAACACAGGTTCAGGGCATTTAGGACTTTGCTTTCTGAAACGATTGTTTTACCCGTACTGTTCTTACATATCAGTAACCTCATCCTTCCTCTCACAGATTTAGTATATCGCCTTCTCCATAAGTTCCCTTGATTTTGTGCCTTTTTTGGGAGTACTCTAAGGGAATGGAGAAAGATTGTTCTGTAATAAGCCAATGGAGAAAAGTATTTGGGGACAAAGGAAAGTTTTCTCACCGTAGAGATCATACCTACAGATATTTATGTACTTTGCAGACAGCTGGTGGGTATGGCTCACTATTTCTGTCACAGATCTTAGCCATGGGCAGAGAGTTATCAAACCGACCTCTTCAGAAACACCGTGGAGTGTGTGCAGTGGCTCCAGCTCCTGTGGTCACAGTTGGGAGAGTCTTGTCTTCATCCTTGTTTCCTGGCAGCAGTTTCCAACTGGGATGGAAGAGTGTTGGACCCGCTTTTAAGCAAGCTTCTATTTCAGTATGTGTTGGTGTAGAACTCAGTTAAATGAATACAAAATTTTTTAAAGGTAATTCTAGAAGTGACTTCTAGCAATATTAGAGATGATAAATGGCAGATTGACAGTTGTGTATGGCTGTGCTCAAAATCATATCCTTGTCATTTCATTATTTCTAGGCCACGTTACTAATTCCAAGGGAGAATGTTCAGATTTCTCTTTTATCTTCAAAAATTTTAAAACAAATGTGCTGCATTCACATGTATTAAAAAATCAAGTAGTATAGAAAGAGATATTCATGAACAGAACTTTTCTACATACCACTTTATCTCTAGTCCTGCTCAGCTTAGTGACTTACTTTATACACACTCTGTTGAATGCCTGGCATGTCCCAATTCCTTCTCAATATGTTTTACACATTTATATCATTAGCTCTCACAATTATGTAGATTTCTAAATGGCATAATTAAGATGCATGAAAGTTGAATGTTTTTTATGATGTATAACTGAGAAAGGCATAACTAGAATTGGAATCCACATCTCTCTGAATCTACAGATCTACCCCTCAACTTTGATTAGTGACATACACCTTTGGCTTTCTGCAATTAGCCAGGTGCATAATTGTTTTGGGGGAGATGGGCCTAAGTTTCACTGAAGGCTCAGGAGATCTATAGCATCCTAGTTTGTCCAGAATGGTTCTGGTTTAGGCATGCTGTCTTGGCATAATTATTACCAGTGCCCCATTTCACCCTAATGGCTGTCCTGGATTATGTGATAAATTATATGGTTACTTTAGCTAATAATTTGCTATTAATCTTAGTACCACTAAAATATAAGCTCTATGAAAGTAGGGATTTTTGTCTATTTATTGTTTTATCACCAGCATCTAGAACAGTATTTGGCATATAAATGCACTCAGTAAATATTTGTTGAATATTATATTGATAAGAGATTTGATATGTATGTCAATCAAGATTTTCCAGAGACACAGAAAATATATATATATATATATATTTTTTTTTTTTTTTTTTTTTTAAGAATTGGCTCATATGATTTTGGGGGCTGGCAAGTCTGAAGTTTGTAAGGCAGGTCAGCAGATTGTAAACCCAGACAGGGTTGCTGTGTTACAGTCTTGAGGTAGAATTACTTCTCCAAGAAACCTCAGTTTTTTTGCTCTTATGGCCTTCAACTGATTGGATAAGGAAAGAATAAGAGTAATCTCTTTTACTCAAAGTCAACAATTGTAATGCTAATCACACCTGCAGAATACCTTCAGAGCAATATCTAGGTGGATGTTTGACCAATAAACTAGGCATCATAGCCCAGCCAAATTAACATATAAAATTATCCATATTAAGGCTTTGTATTTATTTGTGAATACTCCATGGTGAACCAAGCCAAGGCATAAGTGCTTATTGGTAAAAGGAGCCTACTAACACATTATCAATATGATAAATTATCAATATGATACATAGAGTGATCATTGGAATCTTACTTAGCATAATGTAAAAATCATGGTACAGAGATATATATATTGTAAAAATGTGATTATATAATATTTCTTTAGGCAGAACATTTTGAAACTTGCAGGAGCTGGCTGTGTTTGTTGTCTTTGGTGTTCAATATTAGAGTACAGTGCCATCGTTTTATATCTCCATTCTCCTTTTTATACCTATACCAAGGCCTTTCTTGATTTATAATAGAAGTGCTGTGACCTTTCTGTAATTATATGGGAGGAAGTGACATAGGGGCTTATTTAGGAAACTTTTTGGTGCTGAAAAAATTATACTCCAAAGACAATTTTTTTTTTTTTTTTTTTTTTTGTACTGCAGGAGTACAGTGCTGGTTCTAGGATTTAGAACTGGAAACTCTAGCATGGTATTATGTAGCCAGGAACTGAGAGCATTTCTTAATATCTCATTGTAACAGAGGAGTGATAGATAAAATGGATGAGGGAGAAAATAGGCAAGGAAAGCTATACAAAGTCTGGAAAATTGCGACATTATGATCACACTGAGCTCAGAAGCAAACTTTCTACTTCCTTGGCAAGCGTCAGGGATGATGCCCACACTCTGGCATCCCTTCCTAGTTGTAAAACAAAACGTGAATGTGAAACATTACCTTAATACTTGCTGAAAGCTCTGAATATTTCTCGTTTGACTTACTAGCATGAATAGAGAATTCAAGCAACATCTATATATTATTATATATATTATATATTATTATAACTTTAAACTTTATTTCTCATTCAGATTTCCGGATTTGAGATTGTAAGGCAGGCTGTTAAGAGCATTTCTTAGTGCATCTGCAAGGCCCATACAGCTAAACAACTCCACCACCACCACAAAAATCGTAGGATCAAATAAATAAAGAATACTGACTGTTTTTTCATTCTGTCAGAGAGAAAACTCTGAAAAAGAAGAGGTGCAATAGATCTCTTTTATTGTAGCTCTCAGCTGTCTTCTGTAAGACGGGGAAGGTTTGCTCTAGCTCCATTGTATAACTGAGTGATTGTTTCCTTGTAGATACACAGAAATTAGTTATGGCATTGAAGATTCCATCCCCTAGATTTTTAGTTAGTTATCCCCACCTCTTCTCTGTGAATGAAATTGCAATGACTCCTCTTTTCTTTTTTCTTTTTTTTTTAAATATTTTATATAATTTGCTATATAGAATCATGTTAGGCAGATAAAAAAGATCACCCACCCTCATAAAATTAGGATAACTATCAGTAGTCAATGGAATAATATTCAATAAAATTATAAATAAGAAGGCAATTTCAGCATAGACAATACATACAATATGAAAAATAAAGACACAGAATTGAATGTGTATTTAGGTAGATGCTATATATATATATATAAGCCATTGAAAGCAAAGTTGAATACACTGAAACAGTATTCAATAATATTAATAGAAATTGCTCAATAAACTGTGACCATATTACATTCTAGGAACCATGTTAAATTCTCTACATGCATCATTTTATTAATCCTGAAAACAACTTGCAGGATTATTGTTTCTAAGCCTTAGAATGCTCATGGTAGTTTTTCATTAACATACAGCTCTTTAGTGTCAGTGCTGGGAATCCAACCAGGTCTGTAAGATTCTAAAACCCATACTCTTTGTGGTATAACATAGTGATTTCAGTTTTCTTTTTAAATACTCACATATACAATGTTTAAATCTTTAAACAATCTGAAATGTATTTTTGTAAATGGCATTAGTTTGGAGTTTGGCCAGCAGGACTTAGCTAGCCACAAGTTTGCCAAGAGAATTAGGGTTCTCTAAAGCCAGCTGGGGGATGGATCCTGTATTTTCTGGGAATTTTGGCCTATTTTTAGGGGGGTGTCCGTCTTTTTTGAAAGGAGTTAACGGTTTTCTTGGTGGAAGCCTACGGCTGTGGATAAGCTTCCAGGGAGAGATTAGGTATGTGAGGGCTGGCAGTGCCAGTCAGTGATAGTGGTCATCAGCCCTGCCTTCAGACACTGAGTATAGGACAAGATCCATTTCCATCTTGCAAATGTGTGTTAGCTTTGGCCCTGATGGACACCCTACCCCCTTCCCCAGGTCTGGTCTGGATTGGTGGTGTGCTTCTCCAGGTCACAGGCTTTATGAGGATATACTCTGGCTGGAGGAGGGTGTTGCTAGGGTATAGAGCGTTAGAGCTAGACACTGCAGAAAGGGGGGCAGAGATAATAGCCAGATCTGGGCAATGGTAGGAGGAAGGAGCATAGGCAGGGAACTCAGGCTGGAGATACAGGCAAGCAGGGGAGCCCTTTCTGATTTTAAGCAACGCCTCTACCTCTGGTGTGTGTCTGTGTTGCTGGAATACGAATGCGTAGCACCCAACCTAGATGGAGTCAAAGAGAGGAGGTGGAGTCAGGTTTGGGAAAATTACCATCTGTGCCTTGACCCCAAAGCCAGTGTGAAGCAAACATGAAACAGTATCTAAGAAAGATTAAATGTGTATTTTATATATATGGTTTTGCTTAATAATCTACTGTAGATGGTATGTACTGACTCTGATTTGAAAAAATTATGGAAGCCCGAGTAATAAGTTGAAAATACGTTTGTACACATGAAGAACAATGAGTATTAATTGGACTACATTATTAAATTGAAAAAAATTTAGTGTATTTCAAAAACAAAAAACTGCAGGAAAACACTGGGTAAAACCTTGATTCATAGACTAAGACTAAACATAAAATCATTATTTTCTATAAATTCATACAATGAATAGTTTTATGTGATTAGAATTTGGAGATAAACTCATGAACGCTGCGTAGAGGTCTGAGGACATCTCACCCTTCCCACGGGAACAGTACATTAATGGGGAAGTGTGTGTGATTATATTTTGTTCTGCCTTTCTGTGTTTACAAATGGTCTAATTTCTAGGTAAATTTAAAATTTGACAGCTCGTTTTAAATAATTACACATGGAGAAGATGGGTTTCTTCCTTTTATTGCTCCAGGTGTCCTTTAGTTTTATGCCCATGTCAGTTTTTATTTCTGGTTAGTTATTGAGCCAATGTATCAGTAGTTGGGTCTTAGAAAATAAAATACATAGGAAAACATAAAACTTTTTTAACCCACGTTTTTAAATATCACAATTCACTATATCCTGTATTCTTCAATCATGCTATGTCCTGTAATTAATTTGACAAATATTCATATTTAAATTATGTTCAATATAAGAAGCTTAGAAAATCTAGGTTAACTTGTAATATTGTGCTAGACTTAAGAGTCTTCTTATAGAAACTAAAAAGGAAACATTTTAAGACTTCAAGTTCATTCACATAATCAAGATTCATCTTTGAATGTATTTGATTGATTTAATAATTTTTCTTAAAAAAGTTATATAACTTTTCTCTGATTTTTCAGTTTTAAGTGTAAGAATACATTATATTTTTAACAAGATTTAGATTTTTCTCATGAAGTGACTAGTTAATCTGAAATTTCCCAGCAATTGTACTTATACTGATTTACTAATCAAATAAGATAACATTATTCCTATATAATGTTTAAGATTATGACATGTTTTCAAATATATTGAATCATAATTTTGACCAATGATTTTATAACAGTAATTATGTTTTATAGTATATTAGCTTAAATATAATTTTAAGGCCCAAGGTAACTTGAAAATTTGGATTAATATTAAATTGAGTTATTAATATTTTAGATACCTGAATAATTTCTAAGACAGAATATTAAAACAATTAACACAAAGCAAATTTTAAAATTTCTGTATTTGTAGTTCTTATTTTAATGGGTCACATCAGTGAAAATGTTCATTTTTTGCCACTTTAAAAAAGAAGAGGGTGAATGTGTCTTTGGAAAAGTGTGTATTGTGTATGTTTAAGTTTGCTACTCTGCTAAAATGCTGTGTATGGCAGGCAGTTCTTGATTGTGTCCCACCCAGCTTTGTCTATGAAATAGAAGTTATTTGTTTGCTAAAAGTTATAGTTAATATTATCAGTAGGAGCAATAATGACCAGGAACACAACTGTGGAAGTGCTTTTGTCTGAGAAAAAAATGAGGCCACTTTTGTCCTAAAGAAAAGTATTGGTTTGTTCCAGTACATGAAGAGAACGGTGGAAGACAGTGTGGATAGAAAGTTGTAGAGTATTTGAGGGAAGTGCATTTCGTTTGCCTTGTTTTATAATATCTGAGTCTGAAAAGAAATAACGGGATGTGTTAATTTTTTTGGTAAAGTTCATTTTCGATAGAATTATTCACAAGATGATTTAAGGAAATAAAAGGTGCTCATGAAATCTTTACTGGCAAACGTTACATTAATACAAAACTAGAAAATGACTCTTTTCTGTTAAAATGATGAGTTGTCTTGCAGTTAACAGAGAGAGTAAACGAAGAGTGATAAAAGCTTATTCTTCACTTGCCGAGGAATCTGCCCAAGTAGCAGGAATTCTGTATCTCAACAGAATGATTTTCTCAGTTTTATGTTGACTTTATCATGTCCTTGATTATTTACAAAAGTAAAAGAAAATAAACAAATGCAACCAAACAAACGAAATCAATGAACCAAAGTTCCTCACTCGTAAAGAACCCAAGATTGCTCACACTCGTGTGCTGCCTTCTGTTTGCCACTTTGATTAAGTAGGTAACCAAGTATTGTTTCTTACGCTCCCGTGATCCTATCTTAAGTGACCAAATATCCTCTGACAACTCTTGATTTTTACTTTCCCCAGATGTGATCCTAAATTTAGAAAAAAGTAAAATTTTTAGTGTAAAGTATCTTTTACACCTAATACTATCTTTGTGTTTTTCCTGAAGACATCTAGAAAATCATAAAGGCTGTTCTTTCACTTTATGTGTAGAAGAATACTAGAAATAATTAGGTTTGTTTGGTGGGTTCCATGTTTATTAATTAGCTCAAACTATTATGAGAACCACATGGAGAAAGTTGTCAAATCAGAAAAGATGCTTGACCTTTACTAGGTTAAGTTCAAGTAAAATGTTATTCATTTTTATAAATATTTTATCAATTGTACATGTTTTGAGAAGACCTTGGAAATCATCAGTGCCTCTATTATCCATAATGTTTTTACTCTCAGGGGAAACCCTTGTGAAACAGTTATGTACTGTATCCCAAGAAAGAAATTTGCTCATGTCCATTGTGATGATACTATTACTGTCATAAATAACCACAGCCATCAGTTTCAATATCAGACAGAGCTCTTCTTTCTTCTGATGCTTGCCTGATGGCTCTACTACAAGCTACAGCTAGAATTTATACCTTCAGAAAAGGAGAATTTCAGAACCTGTGCAAAGGACTACACCAGCAGAATGAACTGTTGCCACTTCAGTGAACAGTCAAGTACAGGGTACAGGCTTCCAAGCAGTTGTTAGACAAATGTCATACTATTTCAGGGGCCGAAGTCAGGTTTTCCAGGATTTTTTCAGTCCAGCAACAGATGTATTTTATGAAAGCAGTGTCCAGTGGAAATAAGACTGATGACTAAGGACTGAATGAACTGATGAGGATAATTTAGTTGTGGTTATTTTTTTTGGATATTATTGGTGTTATTTGAATGTTCTATCCTTCATGGTTATATGAGGAAGCCCTTTCTCTTTTTTGCGGGGAGGAGGGCAGCTATCTCTTAAGTCTTGGTTTAGTAGACTATGGTTCTGTAAACTGAAATGAAACAATTTTAGTGGTATCTAATTCTCATTACTTAGAATTCAGAAACAACTTTTACTAAGATTTGTGACTTTACTTGCAATATAGTTATTTGGATAAGATTAAATAAGACTCTTGCTCTGTTTTTACCAGAACATGATTGGAAAAATCAGTTGTGCAATCAGTATCATATTTCTGAGTGATTCTCATTTAATCAGCTATGAAAAGTCCACTATTAAAGAACAAGTGCTTGCTTGGAAGCCTGTATTCTAGACTGTTTATATGTGGATTCAATGCCTACAGAGTCCTCCCAAGAACAGACCACCAGCCTCACAGATGGCATGGCCTCCTACCAGATACCTTAGAGAATTTCGGGGTCATTAAAAAGGGAAGAATTCACCCAAATTTTTAGGCATATATTAAATCTGCTGGAGAGAACATCTTGGGCTTGGTCTCTAACACTCAGCAGGAAAAGAAAAAATGAGGATTTAAAAAATCTAATGTGAGGTCTCCAGTGAAGAATCCACACAGAAGTTAATTTTTAGTCTTTCGTAGTTGCTCAATACTGTACAGCTCTAGACTTGCAGAGCAACCTGAAACGCGTGGCTGTTTAATTAGGACTCCTGTTGCCTTGCATCTGTGTGAGTCATGAGACTAAATGTAGCGAGGCCAGACTTTCTGCCAGTGCCATTAACTAAGGTGGAGAATTCTAAGCAGTAAACATACTTGTTGGGGACAAGCATGAAGTGAAGGAAGGAAGTCAGATACTTTGTTTTGAAAATGTTAATTCAAAACAGAGCTTTGTTTACTTAAGGATGTTTATAGCAGTGTGAAGCAACAAGCTATATAGGAAGATACTGGACCTAGTACCGTCGCAGGAATCCTAGAAACACAGAGACGCATGTTTGAATGGTAGGATAGGTAGCAGTTGAAAATCTTGGAATACCAAAGTGCTTGTACTTTGTTCTGTAGTTTTGGGGCACAGTGAAAGCTTTTTTAAAATGGAATAATGACAGCCTTAAGGTTTCAGAAAGATTCAATTGGCATCAGTATAAAAGGTGACTGGCCCAGAGGGAAACTGACGATAGAGTAACTAGCACGGAGGCTGTTGCTTCAGACCTGGGGGAAAAAAATAATAGGATGGACGGATGGAAGGAGGGTGGATATAAAATGTTAGAGTTTTAGAATTTAGATAATTTGGCAAATCCTCTGTGTTCTTGACTCATAATCGTAGGCTTCTGTCACCAGGCAAAGTCAGAAAGTCATAGAGTGAATGATGATAAGCTTTCAAACCAGCTCTTTTCTAATGAGTTGACACAGAACAAGCATATATGGGCTAGAAGAAAATTTTAGGCTCACTGAAGCAAAATTCTCCATATTAAGAAAACAGGAAAGGGGGAGTTCTGTTCCTCGAAGAGTTGTAAAGAAGTAACAAATATTTTGGGATAATGTTATTGTCTTTTACAGTTAGGAATGAACAAAAAGAAACTCCTTATAGCGAGAATATAATGTCTATTAGAACAAATTACACACTTAGAAGGAATGTCACATTTCAGCATTCCTTTTATTTTTTTAAAGAATCAAAGTATGAAAGAAACTGTTATAAGGGTGATCTCTGAAAACACCGTCTGCCGTCATTACATTGTAGGACTGAGAGGTGCAGGATTTTAGAGACGCCTTCTTCAAGCGGCTTCAGTCTGGTCATTCATTGGATTTCAGTTCTTCAGGGTCACAGTTTTTTGCAGAAAAATTTTTGTGTTTCTTGACCCAAATTTCCAAGGCTTTGCTAAAACTTTTAATTAAGATACTTTTTAATTTTTAACTCATTTATGATAGAACTAATAGGAAAAAGAGAATACAAAGTCAAATATGAGGTCAAGGTTTTTATTTCTTCTTGAGTTCAAGCTAGAAATTCTGTGTGGATTGAATGAATTTCCATAAATCTCTAAGGCAAGGTCAGAGTCGAGCCTTGGTCCTGGACTGGCTGAAGACCCTTCTGTCGGGCTCTCACTCCTGTCAGCTTGCTCACGGATTTCTCGCAGGAGACTTTCGTCTCTTCCTCTTGTTCAGGATTTTAGAATTGTAAGGAACGTTTGGCTGGGCTCCCTATAGGTCGGGGTGTGTGTACACACGTGTGCGTTTTGTTTGCATGTTTGACTCAGGTTGGTCAAATCTCAGTCTGATCGTGTGTGTCTCTAACTTTATTTTGCTTCTTCATTGGCTCTTGCTTCATCTCTGTTTTACAATATCTGCATCCTGTGCCACTGTTCGCACAAGTCACTGTCTCTTGGTAGGCACTGTTACAATCTGGAAAACAGAAACAGGGTTTCTTTAGTGCTCTTGAGCAACACACTGGACAGTTAAGAGTTCCCTGAGAGTTCACTTAATCGTATTCCCTTAAAATGCCTTCAACAAGGCATGTGCCTTTAGTAATCTCTTTAACTTCTTTGCACTGAGTTTCCTCATTGTTAGAGAGTTTAGAAACAGAACCTAGATGTGATTTGTTGGTTTGGTTTTTTCCATGTTGCTCCACAGTAGATGTCTTGAGATGGCTCAATAATTTCCAAGCCATTTTTAGCCGAATATTTGGTGATATTTATTTCAAGTTGTACACATAGCATTAATTTATGTCACTGAGATATTATTTTTTTCTACTAACTTGTTTCAACAGAAAAAAACTGTTGTCCAATAATAGAAATAGGAACATCTGAAAATTACAGCAAGTTAGTGTTAACTTTTTTTTGTGAGCAAATTATGCTAATGTTTGAGTAATAGGTAGCTGTTACTGAGATCTGGCAAGTGTTCAGTCACAGCATTAAGGAGAACAGAACCATTTGAATTCTTAAAGAATGCCTTCTAGCCTGGGTGCTGTGTAACTGGTTGTTTATTTTCATTTGGGAGCCAGCTTTTCCCAAACATGCTTGGTGCCATTATGCTTTAGAGCTAGTATTGCTGCTCACTGAATGAACACAAAGAATTGAGATTAGTAGGGCTAGAAAGAGTGGGTCATATTTCAACTCGCTGCACCATACAAAATAGACCAGTCTCCCCATCCCTGAAACCTGAAGTTAGTCATGTGATTGAGGTATTCACCTGTGCTAAGTAACAGAGATGACTGTGTAAAATAGTTAGTAGAATCATCAGAGGCTATTAATCATCACTAAATTGTTTTTCTTGGAACAGTTTTTCATATGATTACCACTGAGAATCAACAAACTCTTAAATCATAATGACAGTTGAAATATCTGAGTGTCAACCAAATTGAGAAATAATTTCATAAAAGTAATGAAAATTAAGAATATTATTACAATAAAATAAGAAAACTTAATAACACAATAAAGTAATGTTACAAAGCTGTTACATAAGCTTTACTCTTAGAGAATATTTGAATTGTAGGGTAAAAATGGCATCAGAAACAGCCATGATCTCATGGAGAGCCCAAGTCAAACTGGAGCCTTCTGCATATGTGGGACTCTTCCTTGTAATCATGTTGACAACTTTACCCTAAAAGCCAGACTTTATATTGCATTGATTTGATTTTTAAGACTTCTAATTTTTCTGGTGAAACACCCAGAAGAAGAAAGGGGAAGGGAACAGAGACTCAAGGTGGAGGAAATGTGTTATTTTGGAAACTGAATACATGACTCAGAATGCAGTTGACTACCCTGTAAAGAGCCATGTCTGGGTCCATTTCCCACATTTTAAAAAATGCATAAGAGGCCAATTTCTTATTAACTGTTGTGTGTCAAACTTGACTCCTTTGAGCACGCAGGATTGACTTTCATGAAAGGGAGAAATCAAGGGAAAGTAAAAAAGATGTTTTGTTCTTTGTTATGTGCAAAATGAAGAATTAAATTCATTTTAAATAGTTGACTTAAGTTACAGTGTTTGAACTTCTCAAAGATTAAATTGTGAAATTATAGAGATTGAAAGAAACGTAAGTCTTCAATATTACAGGTGAGAAAATTGGAATCTAGGAAAGTGTATTTAATTAACTCAAGATATGTCCATCGTGCTCTCTGTGCCAGCCATCGCACTGGTGGCTGGTGATACAAGCTGAGTAAGACATGAAATCATTGCCTTAGAAGTGTGCGTTCTGGAGGGAGAGAGGCATGGCACGTGAGTAAATCCTTACCATGTCATGAGATCAAAGCTCGTGGAGAAATATCAGGAGGGCAAGTTTCCCAGAGGCTGTGGTTTGAGTCCCCAGGGTGTGCCCCTTCCATTCCAACCTTACAGCACAGCCATCGCCAAGGCGTAAAGACAGGGATGCACACAGCCTGACCTGGAACTGGCTTTCCTGGTTCAGGGGAGTCACAGTTTTAAGAAAATGGCGTCACCACCGGAGCCCTTTCATAAATGCTCGTTAGTTTTGTTGCCACTATGCCGTGTAGTGGTTTTTTCATGCACTTAGTATCTCTGCAACTGTCTCGTTTCTCCCTTAACACTTTCCACTCGTAATTATTTAGAAGTTACTAATGTTCAGTTAAACATTGTTTATGTACCACTCATACCTACAGTGTCTGGGACAGTGATGAAAAATACTTTACTAGTCTTTATTCTCTTGTTTGTTTTGTCTTGGCACAACCTCTCCTGCTTCCTGTCTCCCTCACATCATTCTGCCATCCCAGGCATGTTCAGTGTCCTGTGGAAAGAGAGGCTGGGCTGGCGACATCAGCCATGGGATGCGTTGGATGCCCACATTCAGTGAGTGGAGACAAGGCACAGGCAGTCTACAGCCTCTAAGTCTGTATGAATTCACATGATTTCTCAAGTAGAAAATCAGCCATATGTGTGAGGTTCTATAAATCTGTTTTTTTTTTTTTTTTTTTTGAGACAGAGTCTCACTCTGTTGCCCCGGCTAGAGTGAGTGCCATGGCGTCAGCCTAGCTCACAGCAACCTCAAACTCCTGGGCTCAAGCGATCCTCCTGCCTCAGCCTCCCGAGTACCTAGGACTACAGGCATGTGCCACCGTGCCTGGCTAATTTTTTCTATATATATCTTAGTTGGCCAATTAATTTC
>CAUYRT010085630.1:0-27692 GCA_963574885.1 Lepilemur ruficaudatus | reverse complement strand
AACTGCTGAAAATAACTCTTGTGTCTCAAAATACAGTTCCTGTCACCAATGCCTGAAAATCTAATCATCTAATCATTCTTGTTAAAAGACATTTAGAAGATGCTCACAAAATGGTAGTTCTACTTACTTGTAATCTTTCAGGTTATCTCCACATTACTTTCCACAGAGGTTGTACTAGTTTGCAGTCCCACCAGCAGTGTATGAGTATTCCTATCTCTCCACATCCATGCCAACATTTGTTGTTTTGGGACTTTTTGATAAAGGCCATTATCACTGGAAATAAGTGATATTTCATTGTGGTTTTAATTTGCATTTTCCTGATGATTAGAGATGTTGAGCATTTTTTCATATGTTTTTTGGCCATTAGTCTATCTTCTTTTAAAAAGTTTCTGTTCATGTCCTTTGCCCACTTTTTGATAGGGTCGTTTGATACTTTCTTGCTGATTTTCCTGAGTTCAATATAGATTCTAGTTATCAGCCCTTGATAGGATGCGTAACATGTAATCCCATTACTGGGTATCTACCCAAAAGAACAAACGACATTTTGTAAAAAAGACATCTGCACTTGAATGTTTATAGCAGCACAATTCACAATTTCAAAGATGTGGAAACAACCCCAGTGCCCATCAATACGTGAGTGGATTAATAAAATGTGGTATATGTATACTATCGAGTCACAAAAACAATGGTGATGTAGCACCTCTTTTATTATCCTGGTTAGAGCTGGAGTCCATTCTACTAAATGAAGTATCACAACAATGGAAAAACAAGCACCACATGTACTCACCATCAGATTGGTATTAACTGATCAACACTTACGTACACATATAATAATAACATTCATCAGGTGTCGGGCAGATGTGAGGGAGGAGGAGGAGATGGGTATATACACACCTAATGGGTGCAGTGAGTACCATCTGGGGGATGGACATGCTTGGAATTCTAACTCTAGTGGGGCAAAGGCAATATATGTAACCTAAACATTTGTACCCCTGTAATATGCTGAAATAAAAAAAAATTAATTACTGATACTTTGTAATATTTTTTTAAAGTAGAAGATGCTCTCCAGTCTTTAATACAACTTATTTTCTGTAATTTGACTCTTCCTATATTCAATTCTTTTCCTGTATTCTAGCCCTGTTAATCCAATCTAGCCTTGGGTTTCTGAACCTCTTATTATTCTGCATCTACTTGATTAAAACCAAGTCTGGGAAAAAGTACCAATAATTTTGTGTTAGCTTGAAAATAATGCCTCCAATCTATTTACAAGGATGCAACGTTGTTTGATGGTATTATTTTCTATAACAGCTATTTCAAGCCTTACCAGTACCCACCACCCTTTACTCTAAATCTCAGCATATAACCTCACCTCCTCCTTCACAAGAAAATAGAAGCTACTAGGTGTGAATTCCTTCAATTTCTAATCACCCCCTCTTCAAAATAAATTGGAACCTGCTCTTATATTTATGTCCTTATAGTATCCAGGGCAAATTTCTCCTCCAGTTCTATGAATTTAATTTTCTTCTATCCTTACGAACATTTTATTTTCTTTTATCTGTACTGAATTCCTAACATGTCATTGTCTCTCCTACAGTGGTTCTTAAACTTGGCTTACATTGAAATCATTTGGTGAGCTTAAATATTTATTGCTGGGTTTCAAATCTAAAGATTCTGGTAAAGTTGATAAGGAGTGTGGTCAGGGCATTAGGACATTTGAAAACTCAGGTGATTTCAATGTGCAGCTAAAGTTGCAATCTACTGCTTTCCTAGCTCATTTTCTCAAGACACAAAATATTCAAATTATTCCTAATTTATAATTAAAAAATCATTCTCCAAATCTGTGACAATTTAAGCATTGAAATAAATGATAGTAACAGTTAATAATGGAATGGATAAAATAGCAATTCATGGCTTTATATTGATGAAATAAAGAAAGATGGAGAAAGAAAAATGAAAGAGAGAGAGAGAAAAAAAAAGAGATATGGAGGGAAAAGTTAACTCTCCTTATGGGAGAATGAGAGCTAACAACTGAAAAAGGAAGATTTTAAAACTGGTGGGTTAAAGTGAGAAGAGAAGCAAAATTTTTATATAATATCAAAGTTTCCACCCACAAAATGTTTAATTACACATGAGACAATAGTGAGTAAAATATGATTTTACAGTTATAAAATCAAATGATTGAAGATAAAACCACCAGTATGGGACAAATCAATATCATGTCTCTTTCAATAGGAGGCAATGAGAAAAACAGAATCACTTCTGTACTAATCCAGCCAGAACAGCATTGCCTGGTCTAGTCATGAAAAAAACATAGGACAAAACAATTTGAGAGACATTCTAAAAAATTACTGGCATGAAATATTCAGAAATATCAAAGTGATAAAATTCAAGGCAAGATTGAGGAACTGTTTTACATTGCAGAAGTCTGGCATTATGAGACAACTAGGTATGAGATTCTGGATTGTATCCTTTACCCATAAAAACTATGTGAAATAATTGCTGAAACATAAATAAGGTCTTTAAATGAAGAATGTATAGGAGTTCTTTGAAATATTCTTGCAAGTTTTTAAGTTTGAAATGTTTCAAAAAAAAAATGACACTGACCTTATTATACCTTTTCAGAATGTGCCTCTCACACTGTAATATTTGTCTGCTTTTTTTTTGCTTGTTTGTCCATTTGTATTTACTTTGAAAAATCAACTTTTCTTAAAAGTGCTTTATCTCCTTTCTTTCTGTACAGACTAATTTCTTCAAAGAATAGAGTTCATTTGCTTTTCTCATTCATCTTTCATTTCTCAAGTATATGTATTTAAATTCTGCCTATAATATTCTACATAAACTAATCCTATCAGTGTCATCTATGACCCCTTTTTGCTAAATTCAATAAAACTATTCTTTTTTATGTTTTTGACACCATTAGTCTTCCTTCTGAATGTTGTAATCTAACTTTCTCCTGATTCCTCCTTCACCTACTAAATATCTTTCTCACTACTCCACACATGCATTTACTCATCAAATACGTAGTAAGTTTATGTGAGCACCAGGTACTTTCTAAGGGAAGATGAGCAAGTCCATATGCTTATAAAAATTGCATTCAAGTGTAAGAAACAGATGACAAAGAAGCAACTGATGAACGAACAAGATAGTACCAAGGAGTGTCAAACAATAGGATAATAAGACAGCAAAGAAGTTTGACAGAGAGTAGCTGGGAGAGGCTCTGTGAGGTAGAGACTACATTAGATAGGTAAGTTAGAGAAAGCCTTTTTGTGAAGGTTCTATTTGAGTTTAGAAATGTCATATGGAAGTCTAGCAGAGGGCATTGGTGGAAAAATGAGTAACAAATTCAAATGCCCTGAGCAGGGAATGAGCTTTGATATGTTTGAAAGGGGGAAATAATTGTGGGACTGAAGCAGAGTGATCAAGAAGTATAATAGCATGTACAGCAAGGTCACATAAAAAATTTGGATTTTATGTCATTTACGACAGAAGCTATTGTTGTATGTGTCCTGATCAAAGCCCATCAGGTTTTCTGGTTCACATTTTAAGGTGAAACTAGTGCTTTCTTCTCTTCATGTCCCTTTAGAGGATGTGTCTAACACTTATAATTGTTTTATTATTTCTTTGCCCTTAATTGCTGATATTTCCACATAATTCCCTCTATGACCCTCTACTTCTTTTACAGTATACGTATTCCTTTGATAACCCACCCCCATAATCTTATCTAACACTTATACACACTGATGACTTTCCAGGATCTCTTCTGAGTTCCAAACCCGTAGTCTAGTAGTCTCTATACATATGTACAGACACAGTTCACCATCTTCTTCGGACTGGCTCTTTCCTACAGTCTCTGATTTAGTGAAAGATACCACCATTCACTCAGGAACCTTGTAGGTTGCCTTGGTTACTCTAGGTACTTAATCAATAACCAATTCAAATGAAATTTCCTCATTAAAGTCACTTTAATTCGGCTTTTTCCCCCCGCCTCACTTTAACGCTATTGGTTTTTGCTTATTCTTCATCTTCTCTCAACCGATACACTGCAAATGTCTTTTATTTTTCTGCATTAAGTCTCAGCTGTGCCACGTTCATTTTGCTTACACTTCCAAAAAGAACCTCTGTACTTTCAAAAAACACATTTAATCAAGAGGGACTCATGCTTACCACACATTTGATTGGGGCAACTCCCTTCAATGTACCTTCATTGCCAAGATGATTAAGATAGTAATAGTAATAATAATTGTGATGATGACTATTATTGAGTGTTTGCTACAGGACAGATTCTGATCTTAAAGCTACATATATATTAACCCATGTGATCCTTATATAAAAAATAATAGGTAGCTTCTGTTGTTATGTCTACTCTACAGATAAGGTAACTAATGCACAGAGAGGTTAAGTAACTTGCCCAAAGGTCACAGCCAATAAGTGACAGAGGTAGAATTTAAACTTAATCTGACTCCTGATTCAGTGCTGATTATCTTCCAACCTAGAAGAGCATATGAGGTTCTGCGTGGTTTGCCCTTTGGAAACTTCTCCAGCTCTCATCTCACACATATCTCTCATATTATACTCTTAGGTAACATTGAGTATTTTGCAGATCCCAAGCCAACATCATTCTCTCATCAACCATGCCTGTTTCATGGGGTCACTCTGACAAGAATATCTTTCTCCCCCTTTGTCAACCTTTGTCCTTCAAGACTGTCAAAGTCTATATTGTCGATATCCTAGAAACTCCCCACTGATGTTGGGTGTGTATTAGTGCCTTAGTAATCTGTGCCTTCCTCTATTATAGCCACTGATATCTTCTACATTGTTACATGCTTTTTTAAAAATTTTCCTCTTAACATTAATAATTCCCTGAGGTATAAATCACATCTTTTGTCGCTATAGCCCAATGCCTTGTATGATTGGTAAGTAATACATTATTTTTAAATAAATGAATGAATAAATGTCATCACTATTCATTTCTATCTTATTTCACTCAGTTCCACGGTTTTCTAGTAGAGAAAGTGGTCTTTAAATATGTGTACATAACAGAGAAATTTTGGGAAAAAAAAGAGAGAAGAGTAAGAAAGTCATTGAGCATAGGGAACTTAGCAAGTTGTTGATACATAGGTAAAGGCAATTGTTAGATATCTAGAAGGTAACATTAGGATACTGGATAGCTGCAGAAAGGGATGAAATTTAGGATGCTATGTAGGACAAAAGAGATACGTGAAAAATTGGACGCTAAGAAACAATGATGCAAATTTTATAGTTTTATCTGGTAGGAGCAAGTAGACACAACTTTCTAAGACCTTAATAACCATCTTTGGTTACTGAAATAATAACTACCTTTCCTAAAAATGAAATCAGCTAGACACAGCCATCTCACCACACTAAACTGCTCTTTTTCTTCCACTAGCCTGTAGATATTCCACTACAGCTAAAACAAAAATGTCAATCATTTTTGCCAAATTAGAACCTTGGAATTAAAGAAATCATTTTTAAATTTAAATGTATTGACTAGAGAGATAGAGAGGTATGTAAAGAGGACTAGTGGCTCTCTTTGGAATGAAGCATTTAGAGAAGAGTATAGGTGCTGGGAAAGAAGGTTCAAAAATCTGAAAATCTAGGCAAAATACAAGTTTAAACATTTAAAGAGCCTTGGTACTTGGAAAGCTATTCACTAGTCCAAGCGTTCCAGCCTGGAAAGGTGGAAAATAAAAAGCTGTTTACAAGTTTTTGCTGGTTTGTTATATAAAATGTGTTGTGCATGTGATATCTAAATTTAAAGCAACATGATTTAAACTGCACTACGTGATGAAGAGTCCTCTGAGGTCACTAAAGCTTTGATTTTCCAGTTAGCTTATTTTATAGCTAGTGCTTTGGAAGCCATCAAGTCCATAACGAGATAGATCAATCAGATTGTTTTTATTGGTCTACTGCGTACCATACACTATACACAGCAGCACTCATTGAATCAGACTGCCTGGGAACAGCAGCTTTAACCTTGAGACTTGAACAGAGAAAATAACAACTTCAAAATTAAATCTCCATGAATTATATATATTCTTATATAAAATTGAATTTTTAAACAGTGTCAATTGAAATGCGCTGGTAATGAACCAAATGCAGTAATTTCAAAAAGGAATCATAGTCAAAACATCACATGGTTACTCATTTAAAATAGGTTCCTTTTAAACTCTATGCTCAAACATAAGACTTTGCAGTGATTCAAATAAACCATATTTTTAAAATGGCTTCAGCAGTAATCTAAAGGTAAAGTAAAAAGGAATACATAACCTTCAAAATTTGTTTCGAGTGCCTGTGATAATTTTATTGTTTTCTATTTGCTTATCTGCCTCTCAAAAAAAAAATCTGAGGTAAGTAAAAGAGGTTATGCAAGCCAATTATACAGTATAGTAAATGGCACAGTCATAATATTCAATAATGTTAATTATTATCCCTGGATTTTTGAAATGTCTCAAAGGTTGATGTAAGAATACACAAATTTCCTGACTGATTTCCTATGTCCATGTCAGTTTTTTCAGTGTTCAGATTCCTCTATAAAAGTTCAAGGACATGCTAGGATTTTATTAGTAATCAAGTGACGACTGGTAGAACTGGTGCTAGGAAGTTCTACTCACTAACCAGGAATAGAGTATCCTCCAGGAAGTGGACAGCAGTTCACATTGCAATACCCAAATAAGTAGAGTGTATAGACAGGTGTGGAATCCATAACCAAAGGGCCTCATGTGTGGGATGGGGACATTGAAAAGAGAATCTCTTTCAGTGAAGATGAAGATTCGCAGGTGTCTGGGATTGCTTCAGTTTTTAGTTCTTCCAAGTTGAAGTAGATGCACAACCAAAACTGGCCATTTAGGAAAAAAATATATAAATGTTTTAAGTCAGCTTGTAAGGCCTTCAATGGTGGTCAGTGTCTTAGAGAAGTGACTAAAGTTTCTGGTACATCTCTCATCTTAGCAGGAGACTCTGTGAAAATCCAGAGCTAGGAAACAAGTATTTTGCTCCAAGAACCCCACCTAGTACTTACTGGTGTGGTTGTAAAACTAAATTTCAAAATGAATATAATGCATGCAAATGGTGTATGAGATTCCAAATAGAGCATTAATTTGGTTAACTTTGATCCAGCCACTGGGTGGGCTGAGATTTCATAATGAAGGTCTCTAATACCTACAACTAAACGAGGCTGAGGTGAGCAGGGATGCCATCCAGCTTCCCAGGGCACTATGAACCGCTGGTGTTCTCCTGTCTCATCTGACACCATGCAGCAGGGACCACATCCAAAACTAACCATCTCTTAAAATAATGTTCGGATTCCTCCAAGGCTTACCTGTCAGCATCTATCATGAAGAATTTAAATAAGAAATCTTCTCATAATATTTCAGAGCCTTAAAATTAAAATGTTACTTCTAAATTTTTTTATGAATGGACATACAAAGGAGTAAAAAATGATATTCAACTTGCAGATGAAATAAAATTTCTCTGCTGTATCTTGCTTCTTTTTCTTATCTGCCTTAGATTACAATTTCTACAAGCCCAGAGTCAAGTCTATTATATCCATCATTACATACCCATCACTTAGTAGGTGCTTATCTAATATTTATGAAATGGTAAATCCATGAAGAGCAGATTAGTGTTGCTGCTACTAAATTAAAAAAAAAAAAAACCCTGCTCTTATCTTTTTGAATTTTCTAGGGCAACTTTTGATAACCCTTCCTAGCAATGTCTTTAGATTGGCCCGTTATAACTTGGCACCAGATTGTCTTTCTAGTGTTCTATTTTACACCAATATTTTATTTATACCTCTTGGCGGAAAGTATCCTGTACTTTTCTCAGGTCATTCTTATATTAAAGCTCACAGTAAATTAATACATGCTGAAAAGGCTCCAGGCATGCTATTTATGATACAAAGTCAAATATCAAATCAATTTTCTTAGTCTCTCTTTCTATTGTGATTGCATTAGTCTAGGAGTAGGATCTTAAATTGATCTATGCTTTTCTCCAAGCCTAACTCAGTATCTTCTACGTAGTGGGTGTTCAAAAATTATTTGTGGATTAAAAAGCATTAGTGTCATTAGGTAGTAGTGTAAAATAATCACAGCAATTAATAATTTGTCCAAATATACATCTATGGTTTAATTCAATACAAAAGAGTTACTGACTTTGAGCAACAGAGACAACCAATTATTGAGGAAGAACCCAACGGCTGCAGGCCAAACACATGGTTGAAGTCATGGAGTGACAATGTCCAAGGGCCATTACCTAAGCTGAAGCCATCTCTTTGGCATTTTTCTTCAAAATTCTGTGAGCCTATGGTGGTGCATCAGTGAGAATGTTAGACATATTAATAGAGCTGCAGCATTTAAGGAAGTAAATGTAACAGCTTCAGTTTAAACCTGTCTCTGGGCAAAACTTAGGGATAAAGAGAGACATGCTTAACAAAGCTTTATATTTTTTTAAAAAGCCCCCCAAATGTACACAAAATGCACTGTTGGATATAACTAAGTTTGTAACAGACACTTTTCCACAGAAACTAATACAGATTTCATGATGGAAGAAAATGGCCCACAGATTTGCTGCAAATAAGATATCATTCTTTTGTGCCCTCTTTGCCCTCATACATGGGGTTATATATTTTGTGGCAGATGATGAAACTCAAAAAAACTGCTGCTCATCGGAGCAAGACACCCTAATGGGGAGAGTGTCCTCCACTATTGTTCACAATGTATGGAAAGGTGCTGCAATGGAATGACTCATTCATCTGATGTTCTCAGTCACTCCTGAGTTTAATCCAGTTCAAGAAACATTTATTTATCATCTACAATGAAGCATGCACTGCAACAGATTTGCATAACAGCATTGTGGGCATTAGCAATTTTGCAGATACAGATTCTGGTTTCAATCCATGGCTCAATGTTTATTTGCTGCACGAGCTCTGCTAATAATAAACAATAATAATAATAAAATATTTGTTGCGGAGTTACCAATTGCTAGATACTATGCTAAGGGTTAATCCTCATAGAAGTTATTAATATACTCTGATTATGATCCCTTTGTACAAATGAGGAAACTGCAGCCTAAACAGGTAAACTAACTTACCAAAATGACACAAGTAATGAATGACAAATCTGGGACGTGAATCCAGGCAGTCTGGCTCCAAGAGCTGAGATCTTAATTGCCACTCTATGTTATCTCTCAGTTCATCTAAAATTTCTGATGTGTTTCCTCATCTGAAAAATACAGATAGGAAAACTACTTCCCTTTAGCATTATCATGAAAATTAAAAACGTAGTTTTAATGACAGGATAAGGTATGAAAAGCATGCAGCATAGTAGGCATTCATTAAATAATCTTAATTATAATCTAGTATTATTATATTTCTCATTGACTTCCCCTTTCTCAAAGTAGTTCATGTAGTTCATGGTTTAAACTATACTATTTAATATACACTTGCTTGTCTTATTTGTAAATTGTTTTCTATACACTCTAGCCTTCTTTCTGTAAACAGTTGATTGACATTTTTAAAAGAGAAAACTATAACTCCATAGTCCATATCCCACTTAATATAGCCACTTTTAATTGAAATTACCTTCATTTTCTTTCTCTCTTGCCTCCTGATTGACATCTTTATACTAATTTTTTCCATTTTACCAACAAGCTATTACACGTAAATCTTAGTATCCTTTTTACTGCTGTTTTCCAAACCTACTACAGTACAGTAAAAATTCAAGTGTGCCAAATATGCAGCTATTTCTAAAGACCTGTATCTCCAAGCTAAGCAGAGGCCAGCTGAGTTGGGTGTCACCTAATCTAGTGGTTTTCAGAAATACAGATTGCCTAATCAAAGATAAGACATCTATTACTTAATTATTCTTAATTTATCTTTAGGAATTGGCTGAATAATGTTCTGATGCTCAGGAAAATGAGGCTGGAATAAAGGACTTAGAAGCTAATATTTCAAAAGACACTTAGAGACTAAAAAAAAAATAACTGCTCTAAGTAAACTGTCAATTTTTATAACGTCTTTAATATTTTCTCAAATTTCTGACAGAGTTGAATGCAACTTTCTGGGAAGAGCCATTTCCTTAATGCCTTCTAAAATTCATGTTGATTTAACATACTATGCACAATAAATACAGACTTGTTTCTGGAGGGAAAAATTATCTCCCATTTCTTCTGTTTCCAGAGGGAGAAACTTTTATTTTTTTTATTTCAAAATATTAAGGGGGTACAAAAGTTTTTGTTACATTATATCTTCTATAATGCTTAAGTTGGGGCTTTTAGTGTGCCCGTCACCAGAATAGTGTTCATTATACCTGATAGGGAAGTTTTTACCCTTCATTCCGTTCTTACTTTCCCCCGCTTCTTGGTTTCCAAAGTCCTTTACATCTCCTTTTGCCGTGTGCGCCCATAATTTATCTCCCAATTATTAGTGAGTAAATACAATGTTTGTTTTTCCATTCCTGAGATACTTCACTTAGGATAATGTTCTCTAGTTCCGTCCAATTGCTGCAAAAGACATTATTTCATTCCTTTTTATGGATGAGTAGTACTACATGTTGTGTGTGTGTGCATACATGTATATACATATATGTATATATGTGTACATATATTTTCTTTATCCATTCATGAATTATTGAACACTTAGGTTGATTCCACATCTTTGCAATTGTGAATTGTACTGCAATAAACATTTAACCATGGGTGTCTTTTAGATAAAATGAGTTATTTTCCTTTGGATAAATACCCAGTAGTGGGTTTGCTTTATTGAATATAAGCCTACATTTATTTCTTTGAGTAATATCCATACTGTTTTCCATAGAGGTTGTACTAAATGCAGTCCCACCAACAGCGCACGAGCATTCCTCTTTCTCTGCATCCACACCAGCATCTATAGTTTTTTGAAGTTTTTATAATGGCCAGTCTGACAGGGGTAAGGTGGAATCTCATTGTGCTTTTAATTTACATTGCCCTGGTGATTAGTGATGTTGAGCATGTTTACATATGTTTGTTAGCCATTTGCCTATCTCCCTATCTTCTTTTGAAAAGCTTCTGTTCATGTCTTCTGTCTACTTTTTAATGGGCTGTTTGTTTTTTTCTTTCTGATTTATTTGAGCTCTTTGTAGATTCTGAATATTAGCCCTTTATTGGATGTATAATTTGTGAATATTTCCTCCCATTCTGTAGGTTGTCTATTTACACAGTTGATTATTTTCTTTGCTATACAGAAGCTTTTTATTAATAATTTAATTAAGTCCCAATTATTTTTGTTATTACTGTATTTGCTTTTGCCTTACCTACAAAGACGAACCACTATCTATCCTACCGAAATTATTCCATAATGTTGAGAAGGAGAAAATTCTTCCTAAGTTATTTGATAAAGCCAGTATCACCTTCATACAAAAGCCAGGAATTGATAGAACAAAAAAATAAAACTACAGACTGATATCCCTTATGAACACAGATGCAAACATCCTCAACACAATACTAGCAAATTGAATTAAATAGAACTTTATGAAGATAATTCACTATGATCAAAACTGTGGGTTTTATCCCAGGGATACAAGGATGGTTCGAGATACGTAAATCAATAAATATGATTCACTACATAAACAGAAGCAAAAATAAAGGTCATATGATCATCTCAATAGATGCAGAGAAAGCATTGGATAAAATCCAGCATGATTTCATCCACCCATGCCTCAACAAACTAGACATAGAAGAAACACAGCTCAGCATTATAAAAGCCACACATGACAAACCCACAGCCAACATCATACTGAATGGGGAAAAGTTGAAAGCATTCCCCCTAAGAACTGCAACAAGACAAGGGTGCCCACTGTCACCACTTCTATTAAACAAAGTACTGGAAGTCTTAGAGCAATCTGGCAAGAGAAAGAAACAAAGGGTATCCAAATTGAGAAAGAGAATGTAAAAGTACCCCATTTGCTAATGATATAATCTTGTATCTAGAAAACCCTAAAGACTCCACCAAAAAACTCCTAGATAAATAAATTCGGCAAATCTGAGGTTACAAAATCAATGTACACACATCAGCAGCATGTCTACATACTAATCACAATCAGGTTGAGAGTCAAATCAAGGACACAATACCATTTACAATAGCTACAAAGAAAATAAAATACCTAGGAATATACTTAACCAAGGAAGTGAAAGATCTGTATAAGGATAACTACAAAACAGAGATGAAAGAAATCACAGATGACACTAACAAATGTAAAAACATCCCATGCTCTTGCATTGAAAGAATCAACATGGTTAAAATGGCCATATTGCCCAAAGTGATTTACAGATTCAATGCAATCTCCATCAAAATACCAATGTCATATTTCACAGTTCTAGAAAAATAATTTTAAGTTTCATTTGGAATCAAAAGAGAGTTTGTACCTTCATAATATCCTGAAATAAAAAAATAAAATAAATAAAATAAAATATTGCTAAATAAGAAGCATATTGTATGGTACATACAAAATAAAATAAAATATTGCTAAATAAGAAGCATATTGTATGGTACATACAAAATAAAATAAAATATTGCTAAATAAGAAGCATATTGTATGGTATATAGAAAGAAAAAAGAGAGCCCAGATAGCCAAAAAATATTAAGCAAAAAGAACAAATGGAAACATCACATTACCAGGCTTCAAGTTATACTACAAGGTTATGGTAACCAAAAGAGTATGGTACTGACAGAGACACAGAACAAAGGAGGAACTTTTAATTGGAACTTCTCTAGAGTACCTGGTTAGCTTCTTTTGCCCCAAGCTTTATTCAGTCAGGAGAAATTTTGAGGTATATATTTGGAGGGTGACACTATTGGATCTCAAATTTCATTGGTGGTGATAATAGTTGTTACCACTGGAACTTCTATCATTTTTTCCTTCCACACCAGAAAAATGTGAGTTCTGGGTGAGTATGACTTCTCTGTAGATTCAAATTTTCCATTTGAATGGATGCCATCAGTCTAAATCTGTGGAACAGGAAATACTAGAAATCTCATTTGGCCTCATAATTGAATCATGTTCACCAAAACCAGTTTTGGTGATAAAGATATAGTTGGTCTCTATCTGCTTCACTCCTACTTCTGTCAAATGGTCCTATATTCCAGATGGGTAAAAAGGGGGTTAGGTATTTAATTCCTAACCATTCCCTTCAAAATCCATATCTAAATAGAATACTTTTAATTCTCACACTTGTGATTTTAAAAAAGCTACTGTAAATCCTTATATTTTTACTCAAATAGCTGCCATATCATAAATATAATTATCTTTCTTTTGTTTATTTAAAAATCTTGCTTGTGTCTCAGTGTAAGAAGTAACTTAAGTGAAAGCATTTACTAAAGTTTCTGGTACATAGCTGGTGTTTAATAAGACTAACTTACTTTTCTCCACTCTAGGTACAAAACATATAGTTTTTAGCACAGAAAAAAAATGTTCTGTTTAAAATAACTGGTTAATCAAGTTCTGCTTGGCTATCACGTTTTGTTCTCACAATGTTTATCTAATATGAAAGTTTTTTTACATCTATTGACATTCTTTATAATTAGGAGTTCTTTTGTATGAATCATGGTTAATTGTAAGGTACTGTTGTAAAGAATATGTATCAATTAGTGCAACAGCAAGATACTCTGAGAACCTATCATTTGCCTTCTTAAAACCTCCGATACACATTTCTTTCCTTTTGCAAGTTCTCTTTTTGGGTTTCTAGTTTGAATTTCTGTAGTTCTAAAATTAGAAAGCTGAGAATGACAATTTTGAGACCCCTTGCAGCTAAGCTTCTGGGTTCTAATTATTTCTCACCAATTAGGTAGCTGAACGCAAGATTTAGAAGGTAGAAATAAGTTGAGAGCGAACATCCTGCCATTTTGTGTATTGCTGCTATCAAAACAGTTCATGGAGATGTTTATTTCTGTTGCAATGTTCTAGTCTTCAGCTTCATGCATGGGTAATGAAGGATGCTTATTGCTGTGATGATAACAGGATTCAGCCTCCTAATGAATAGTCAGTGGCTATGTAGGTGTCAAGAGGAAGTTGCAGCAGTGGTGGTGTTAGCTTTCTAATACCTGAATTGTAGCTGCCATGGTACGTTTTAGAACTGATCAGTTCTAGTACTGGCCTCAGATTCCAACTTCCTATAGTAGATGTAGCATACATCTTTGAGTATTCTTAAAGGAACAATCTAAAGCCGCATCTCACTCCTTATTGTATAATCATTCAACTCTTTGTATGAAATGTCTTTCTCTTTAAAATAGAAGCAACCCTTTACATTTCCTAAAATGACCCCTGACAGCTACAGAGTTTCTCAAGTTTGATTCTCGAATTTGTGTTGATTTTGCAGAATTAAAGATGTATTTTCTAAAGTCTTTCCATATTTTATATATATTGGTATCATTCCAAAAGGCCCAAAAGGACTATTGTTCGTTCAGTCTATAGATTGAGAAGTGAAGTGTCACGGATGGGTCATTATGACAAGAAATTACCTTATATTCTTCTATCTCTATCATCACAAGTATCTCAGAGAATTTGAAGTCAGACATTATTGGGAAATATTAGTTGTGAATAATTTAACAGACATTAAATATAAAATAAGCAGACACAGGAAGATTTCATATAACAATTTATAATGTTCTTAATGCTAATAACATTAAATAAATATTAATAAATACATGTTCTATCATTGTTTTTCAATGGTTACAGAAACCTAAAGGCTCATTTAATTTCCATCAATGAAAGAACTTTATTAAAATGGAACTAGAGGAAAGGTTAGTTAGCTTTGGAAAGGATCAGAACCTAACCTTTACAAACGAGAGAGAATGCTCCTATTTTTTTTTTTTCCTAGCAGCTATGTTTTCTGGGCCATTTCCAGATATACTGACAGCACCAGATGTCAGCTGCAAGAAAATCAACCCAAAATAATGGATTTTTTAAAAGTCAGAGCAAAAAGCAAAGCAAGGCAATAGATAATGAAAACTATCTGCTTAATTAGATAATAATCATTAAATGTTGGGTGGGGATAAAATTAGTTGAAACAAAAAGTGAGTTTTTTACTTAAGAAATTCAAGTTAAAATTGTATAATTTTGGTTAAATCTAAAATATAGTAAGACAATGGTAGGTACACAGAATACGTAGAAAGCCAAGGTTAAATTTTACTGGTAAATCAGGAAATCATAAAGAAAAAAGCAGACACAATGTAAACAAGACAGATTTGTGATTTGCAGCATTAAAGATGTTTATTCATCAAGCTTTTTACAATTGCTACTGAATTTGTTTTTAATAGAATGGCTATAATGTGTTCAACTTGTTATATATTGATTGGTTCCTTTTTATATTTCATTACAATAGTATGTTAGGAAATAGATTTAAACACTTTATATTGTTGGGTAAATTGCAAGCTGCCACAAACAGGAGATCTGATTTCAAGATTTTGAAAATATAGAGACTATATTTAGGTTTATTTTAGAAACAAGATTGCAGGGTCTAGGCAGGATAAAATGGGGTTCTAATGGACAAAAATTTGGACCAGAGGTAGCCAATCACCTTGTCATTCTTCCAAGGCATTTTTTTTCTTAATGGCTTTTAGTGCCCAAGACAGTATTTAGCTTTCGAGTATGGGCTTCAGTAAAGAATTAGACTTGATAGGGAGCATTACGAAGGAAGAACAAGACAACATAATGGATGATTTGCACTGAAAACCTGCACCATTGATTTGACTGTTTTATATTTAAAAAATAAACTCATTCAGCCTTAAGTCTATGTTATTTCGTTCCCTGAAATGTATAAGATATCATGTAACATGAATTGAACTTTTCTGCTCTGAAATATTGACATTAAATAAAAGAAAAAGGAAAAATTAAAGATGGCTATTTAAGAAAGGGAATGGCCTAGGTTATATGTTGAGTTTTTACAATTTAATTTTCATGTTTGTTTCCAATCAACTAGATAAATGGCATTTAAATAACAGCCCAGCATACTCATAGTGTCCCACAGCAGGGTTTGTCAAAGTTTTGCTTCCTTTCCACAATGAAATGCCTTTCTACCTTTTCTGCAAAGGACATCATACTTCTTACATATATTTATATTTTCATTCAAATTCAAGGCATTTCCTTTAATCAGGGATTGTGAAAACTGCAAAAGAAACAATCATGCATAACAAGTTGTACATTCTGCAACCATTAAAAAAGGGGGGAAAAAAGGACTTTGAATTATCCTGTCAACAGAATCACTGCACATATATCCTATTAGAGGATAAAAATGTTAAGTGTACCTGAAGACAACTGTCAGGGCCAAGGCATGTCATAATCTACATTGTAATCAGGGTTGAAGCCCAATTTCTATTTTCCTATTTTCCTATTTTAAAAGGTAACTCTATACTAATTTTATTTTGAAATTACTAAATCAAATTTATACATGTCTCTTAATTAGGAGAAAGAAACAAGTAGCAACAAATAAGTTTTCAGGCTTTGATAGGCAACTCAGTGTTATGAAAAATATTTTTCCATATATTTCCCTGTTGTTCTGTTTATTGCTGTATTTGTCACTCTAGGAAGTATGACAAGAAATAAGTAGTAATAATTTTATATAATTATTGAGTTTTCCTAAAACATGACTGTATCCTTAAACCATCTTTGCCTCAGCTACAGCTCAATAAGCTCGTAAGGTCTCGTAGTTTATTTTAACTGTGATTTGGCATTATTTTTTTTTTCCATTGTTAAATCATTGCTGAATTTGCTTTTCTTTTTTTATTGCAAAGTATTATGGGGGTAGAAATTTTTTGGTTACATGGATTGCTTTTATAATGCTTGAGTCATGGTTGTAAGTGTGCCTGTCACCCAGGTAGTGGTCATTGTACCCCTAGGTAGGTTTTTGCCTATACCGTCCTCCCCTCTCCCTCTTGCTTACTTGCCGTTGAGTTTTACTTACCACTATGCACATGTGTGTTCATCAGTTATTTCCAATTTAAGAGTGAGCACATGTGGTGTTTGTTTTCCATTCTTTAGATACTTCACTTACGATAATGGTCTCCAGTTCCTTCCAGATTGTTGTAAAAGGCACTATAGCAAAAGGCATTAAGTCATCCTTCTTCATGGCTGAGTCATATTCCATGGTATACAGATACCACATTTTGTTAATCCACTCATGAACAGATGGGCACTTGGGTTGACTCCACATGTTTGCAATTGTGAACTGTGCTACAATAAACATTTGAGTTCAGGTGTCTTTTTGATAAAATGACTTCTTTCCTCTGGGTAGATAGTCAGTAGTGGGATTGCTATATTGAATGGTAGGTCTTCTTTTAGTTCTTTGAAAAATCTCCATACTGTTTTCCATAGAGGTTGTACTATAATAATTTGCAGTCCCACCAGTATTGTATAAGTGTTCCTTGCTCTCTGCATTCACTCCAGCATATATTGTTTTTGGACTGGTTTAATAACAGTCATTCTGACAGGAGTAAGGTGATATTTTATTGTGGTTTTAATTTGCATTTCCCTGATGATTAGTGACCTTGAGCACTTTTTCTTATGCCTTTTTTGCCATTCGTCTATCTTCTTTGAAAACTTTCTGTTCATATCTTTGCCCAATTTTTAATAGGGTTGTTTGTTTTTATCTTGCCAAATTGTTTCAGTTCTTTGTAGATTCTGGATATTAGTCCTTTATCTGATGTATAGTTTATAAATATTTTCTACCATTCTATAGGTTGTCTATTTGCTCTGCTTATTATTTCCTTTGATGTGCAGAAGCTTTTTAATTTCAGCAAGTCCCCATTTATTTATTTTTGTTGTTGCTGTAATAGCCTCTGGAGTCTTAGTCATAAATTCTTTGCCTACGGTGATACCAAAAAGAATTTTTCCTACATTTTCTTCTAGCATTTTTATGATTTTGTGCCTTATATCTAAACCATTTATCCATCTTGAATTAATTTTTGTTAGTGATGAGAGATAGGGCCCCTGTTTCATTCTTCTGCTTGTGGCTATTCAATTTTCCCAGCACCATTTATTGAATAAAGAGGTGCTCTTGAACTTAATGAATCACTTCCCTCTTGCTGCATTCAAGGTTTTCTCTTTGCTGTTGCCTTTTGACAGTTTGATTATAATATGTCTTAGTGTGATTCTCTGTGTTTATCCTTCTTGGAATTTGTTGAGTTTCTTTAATGTGTAGATTCCTGTCTTTTAGCAAATATGGGAAGTTTGGGGCTACTATGCCTTTAAGTATTATTTCTGGCCTATACCCTATCTCCACCCCTTTGAGAGTTCAATTATGCTTATGTTGTTAGTTGATGGTATCCCACAGTCTGTTAGGATTGGTTCATTTTTCTTCATTCTTTTTCCTTTCTGCTCCTCATATTGGATAATTTCAATGGGCCTAGAATCAAGTTTGCTGATTTTTTTTCTTCTGCCTGCTCAAATCTGCTATTGAAACCACAGAATTTCATCTCAGTCATTGTGTATTTTAGCTCTAAAATTTCTGTTTGTTTCTAATCTATAATTTCTATCTCTTTGTTGATGTCCTCTCTTTTTTGAGACTTTTTTCTCCTTGTTTCCTTTAGCTTGTTGGTTACAGTTTTCTTTAGGTCTGTGAGTATATTTAAGATACTTTATTCAAAGTTTCTGTTTAGTAAGTTTATTGTCTGTGCTTCCTTGGAAACAATTTCTGTTCATCTCTTCTCTGAATTGGTCTTATTTTCTTGTTTCTTTGCATGCCTCATGATTTCATGTTGAAAATTGGACATTTCAAATATTATGTTAACTCTAAATATCAGATTCTTCCCCCTCCACGGGATTTGTTTTTGTCGCTTGCTGAGGATTGCAGTATTTTGTTTACTTAGTGACTTTTCTAAACTATTTTTGTAAAGTCTATATTCATTGTTGTGTGTCACTGAAGTCTCTGGTCCTGTAGATTGTGGTCAGCTGGTATTTTGAAAGAGATTTCCTTGAATTCAGGGAGCCAAAAATATAAAAAGAAAAAAAATACTACAGAAAAAAAAATGCTAAAGAAAATATTTTCCAGCTTGCAAAGTGATTCTGTGTTGGGGGCACTCTTCAATGCCTAGTCAGACCATTTAGAAATCTGCTTTAGCCTCCACTACCTGTTTATGTTGAGTTTACAAATAAGCCAAAGTGGAAATCTGAAGGGTATAATTTTTGTACTTCTATAATTGCTCCTTTGATTTCCTTTTGCTTTTCTCACATTTTTTATTTCTTTGTCTAATTTATCTGCTTTATATTTTCACTCTTTAGTTTTAAAAAATCACCTGTCATATTTAAATTACGAAGAAGTATCCCTTGTTCTATACTTTTTTTCCTTTTTCCATCACACCTTATTTTTCTTTATGAATGCAATCATTTCTCTTAGTTCTCTTATGATTTCATTTACAGTTTCTTCAAAGTATCATTCTGCTCCTTGCTTTTTCTATTTCTTTTCCTTTTTCTCCTGTTGCTTGCTGTCTATTTTTTCTCAAATGTCTGGTTATCCATGTTTATTGTTGTGAGAATTTTATGGCATCAGAGTTATTTTGTATTAATAAAAGACCATTAAGAATAATATTTTGTTTTTTAAGAATATTCAATATTTAATGCTATAATTTCACTATAACTTTTAAAATACAATTTAAAACATTTACAAGTTTAAAAGGAGTCTTCAAATAACACATATTCAATTTCAAATGCAGTTAATTGTAAACTTTAAATTGCCTTTATACATGTAATATTCTCAATTACCTTCTAAATTACTTCAATTGTCTAATTCAAACAAAATCTCCCTATGTATTTAAATGATTCATAAATCTAATTAAGTAAACTCATGAATATGATTAATCTAAAGTTCTCTCAGAGTTTAATACTAAGTATAAGCCAAATTAGATTACATCTTTAAATCTAAAAACTAACTCAGTTACTTGGTAGTAATTGGAAGGCTGTCACTCTAATATGCCAAACTCTTTTAAAGATAACAACTGCATAAAATACCATAAATGTGGGTAAAAGTATATGTAACTTAAGAGGCTTTTTCCCACTGCCCTTTTTACATCTTGGAAAAATAAAGCTCAGCATGTTTAAGATGGCACAACAAAAGAACACAAAGCTCCCCAGAGGCTTCACCTTTCACAGAAGGATCTTTCCTTCCTCTAGAAAGAAGCTCCCATTGTCATAGTCAGTTAGGTGTTCTCTGACAGCACTCTTATGATTATGTACAGGGACATAGGAATGAGGCTCTCAATTGCCTTCATTATCATGTTATCTTTCAGAACTAAGCAAGCTTTTCTGTAAAATAGTGAAACATGAAAAAATCATATGAACTTTTCTGCATAGTTCTCTCCCTACAAGCTATCCCAATAAACATTATTGACTTTAGTAATAATGACAATACACAGTTTCTTTATTAATAAAAATATGTGTTTATCATGGTTTTATATTCTACAGAAGTTCCTTTCAGTTAATTGAAATTGTTTACTATTATATAATTGCTTTTTGGGGGGGCTTCAAAATTCCTGCAGGAATTGATCCTGGAGTTTATAAAGCCAGTGTCTCTGGATTTATTAGAAAGTTTTATAATCATGCATACCTAGTTATTCTGTCCACTCACAGAATACTGGAGTTTTCGACCAGACTGATTACTTTGTTAGATTTTTACATTTCTTCAGCTCTTTAAGTAAAAACAAAATGCTTTTCAAATGATGCAGAAAACATGTGAATGCTATGATAGCCTAAAATACATGAATTAATTTTCTATTTAACTTGACAAAATCTAATATTTTTTATGCTCTTTTTTGGTCCCTATAAATTGTATAAATATATACAATGATATCCAATTGAGTTTTGAATATTTTACAATAGCTTTATCTATATTCAAATTTTGAGGTAATCTCATCAATATAGTTGGAAACTAAAAAGATGATTGAAAGATTTGGGTAAATGGTAGGGTTTCACAACTCCTAGGATTTATTAAAGACCTCTCAGATAATGGAAGGTGTATAACTTTTCTTTGAGGCCATTACACTTCCCCAGAAAATAATCATCCAGTACTTCAAATGGAGGTGGAAGAAAATGAGGTACAATCATGTACTGCATAATGATATTTTGGTCAAAAGTGGACCATAATAGTGGTACCATAAGATTATAATGGAGCTTCCTTATACAAGGGACCATTGCTTTTATAAAATATTTTTACTGCATCTTTTTTATGTTTAGATACACAAATACTTAGCATGTGTTACAATTTCCCACAGTCTTTAGTATAGTAACATGCTGTACAGGTTTGTAGCCTATGCAATATAGCCTACGTATGTAGTAAGCTCTACCATCTAGGTTTGTGTAAATGCACTCTATGATGTTCACACAATGACAAAATCATCTAACAACACATTTCTCATAAGCCATTCCCCTCATTAAGCAATACATGACTGTGCATGTTTGGCAAGTAGTGTGATGGAATCAGGGGGGAAGAGTAGAGCTGAGTTTTCACATAGTCTAATATATAGACTTTTACTTAATACTCCACAGTCCACAAACTCATTCTCTCATTATATTATGTCTGGTGTATCTGAATCTGGCAAACTTCTCATGAATAAACAACAAAGAGTTAATTCTTTATTCTCTCGTGAGATGAAAGAGTTAAATACAGGAATTAGGAGTAGGGACCTATTCTTTGTAGTGAGATTTTGCCTGTTTCCCTGTTTTCAGCCTATGTATTATCCTGAGCTTTCACACACCTGACATATTCAGTAGAGTTTCTAGAGGATTTTTCAAAGTGTGTTTTCTGGTTTTTCCTTAGAAATGTTTTGGCAGCCATTTCCTTTTTACCTTTCTCTGCTCTGCTATGCCAACTACTACTCAACCACATTCTTTCTCTGTTCCAAAATTATGTTGAATACTTTTTGTTTCTCATTTGTAAGAGTCAAATCTCTTTTATTTTATTTCTTATTTCAAAATATTAAGGGGGTACAAGTGTTTCTTTTATATGGATGAATTGTATAATGCTGAAGTCAGAGCTTTTAGTGTGAACATCACCAAAGTAATTTAGGGTACATTGTACTCAATGATACATTTTTATTTCTCACCTCTCCTACTCTCCCTCCTTCTTAGTTTCCAATGTCTTTTACACTAATATGTGACCATGTATGCCCATCATTTAGCTCCCACTTTTTAATGAGAAAATGTGAAGTTTTTTTCCTCCATTACTTCACTTAGGATAATGATCTCTAGTTCCACCCAATTGCTGCAAAAGACATTATTTCATTGCTTTTTATGGTTCAGTAGTACTTCATGATATATGGAAAAAAACAAACATATATATGATATATATATATATATATAGACACACACACACATATATACACATACCACATTTTCATTATCCACACATGAATTGATTGACACTTAGGTGGACTCCACATCTTGGAACTGTGAATTATGCTATGATAAACATTTGAGTGCAGATGTCTTTTAGCTATGATGACTTATTTTCTTTTGGATAGATATCCAGCAGTGGGATTGCTGGATCAGATGATAGGTCTACTTTTAGTTCTTTGAGGAGTTTCCGTACTGTTTTCCATAGAGGCTGTACTAATTAACAGTCCCACAAACAGTGAATTATTGATGCTTTCTGCATAAATAAACATCTATTGTTTTTTGATTTTTTAATAATGGGTTCTGAGAAGGGTAAGGTGATTATCTCCTTGTGGTTTTAATTTACATTTCCCTAATGATGTTGTACATTTTTTCATATGTTTTTTGGTCATTTATCTTCTTTTGAGAAAACTCTGTTCAAAACTCTTTTGCCTACATTTTAATGGGATTGATGTGTGTGCGCTATTTGTAGATTCTAGTTATTAGTTTTTTGTCAAATGTATGGTTTGTGAATATTTTCTCCCATTCTGTAGGTTGCCTGTTTACTCTGTTCATTATTTTCCTTGCTGTGCAGAAAATTTTAATTTAATTAATACCATTTATTTATTTTTGTTATTCTATATGTGTCATTGGGGTCTTAGTCATAAATTCTTTGCCAATGCAGATGTCTAGAAGAGATTTTCCTGTGTTTTCTTCTATCATTTTTATGTTTCCAGGTCTTATGTTCAATTCTTTAATCCATCTTGAGTTAATTATTTTATATGATGAGAGATAGGAATCTTGTTTCATTCTTCTACATGTGGCTATCCAATTTTCCCAGCACCATAGCTGTCCTTTCCCCAGTGTATGTTTTTGTCTGCCCTGTGAAAAATAAGTTCGTCATAGCTATATGGTTTTATTTCTGGGTTATCTATTTAGTTCCATTGGTCTGTGTCTCTACCTTTATACCAATATCATGCTATTTTAGTTATTATAGCCTTGTAGTATAATTTGAAGTCAGAATATGTGATGCCTCCCCTCCAGATCTGTGCTTGTTGCATAAGATTGCTTTGGCTATTTTGGCTTTGGCTTTTTTTTTTTTTTTTCATTCCATATGAAGTTCAAGATTGTTTGTCTATATATGTGAAAAAAGACATTTTTATTTTGATGGGAATTGCATTGAATCTATAAATCACATTGGCAGTATGGACATTTTAACAATGTTGATGCTTCCAGTCCATGAGCATGGGATGTTTTACCATCTGCTTGTGACTTCTACAATTCCCTCTTCTTTTTCTTTTTTATGCTTCATATTCTGCCCACATTTTTTCTTTTTCTTTCTTTCTTTCTTTCTTTCTTTCTTTCTTTCTTTCTTTCTTTCTTTCTTTCTTTCTTTCTTTTTTTTTTTTTTGTACCTCAAAGAGCTAAAAGTAGAACTACCAGTCGATCCAGCAATTCCATTACTGGGCATTTACCCAAAGGAAAAAAAGACATCTATGATTTCTTTCATCAGTGTTTTGTAGTTCTCCTTGTAGAGGTCTTTTCGCCTGTTTGGTTAAGTATATTCTTAACTATTTTATTTCCTTTGCAACTATTGTAAATGGCATTGGCATTGAGTCCTTGATTTGACTCTTAGCTTGACTGTTGTTAGTATATAGAAATGCTACTGATTTATGTAGATTGATTTTGTAAACTGAGAGTTTGCTGAATTTTTTTTAAATCAATTCTAGAAATCATTTGGTGGCTTCTTTAGCATTTTTTAGATACAAGATTATATAACTGGCAAACAGGGATAATTTGACTTCCTCTTTTCCAATTCTGATGTCCTTTTATTTCTTTCTTTTCCTTGATTGCTCTGGCTAGGACTTCCTTTATAATGTCTAATTTGTGTATCCACTCTTGTTTACTACTCTAGTTCTTTTCATTTGTTGGTAACATTTTTATTTCTTTGTTTACACTTGAGTGAGATTTCTGGAAGAAGAGGACTTCAAATATTTGTAATCTTCTGTTTTTAGAAAGTAGTTTATCACAATAATGTAGATGGAGAAAATAGTATGCTATATACATGCATATAATTTTGAATATATATGCGTATATGTATATTCATGTATATATAATTTTAACAATAATTATATTGTGTTAATTACATTTAATACTTTTAAGAGTATGACATTTAATTAAAATTTATAATTATTATACTATGATTTATATCATATTATTTTAATTAAATATTCTGGCATAATTGAGCAAGTGAAATAAAAAGGATTTATTTTTTAAAATAAAAATATATTGAACAGAAGGTCAGGTTAATCTAATGAACAGAGTATGGATTATAATCAATTCTAATATTAATATAAGAATGGTCCTATTTGATAATATCCCTTGAGAATATATTATCAGAAAAATATTCTACTTTTTTAAAAAATAATGAAATTTTCCTTTGAACACACGACCAGCAACAGCCAATAAACTTTTAGAAAAGAAGGTATGACATATCTTTATAAATTCTGACAGGCCAGGCCTCGGTCATACTGTAGTGTTTGTAAATTGACTTTGCCATCACATTGAAAGCTATATAAAATGACAATGACCTGAAAATAAAACAGATTACTTGTTTTCTCCCATGTTGAGCATGTTTTATTTTTAAAACATAGAGCAATAATATTCATTTATAATTATAAAAACACATTATATGAATATAAAATTATATTATTTAAGTATAATAGTTGCATTCATAGTGAACCAGGTCCTTAAATTCAGATAATTCACATTCTATCTCATACACAATATAATTAGGAAAAATATTAATATTTCATACAGTATTTGGAAGACATGGCACTTGAACATGAGCTTTTTGCACAGTGTCTTCAAAATGGTAGACAATCTTTGCGTACTATGGACTATATTTGAATAATTTATTATGTACTTAAACTAGACTGTGAGATCCCTCAGAGCAGAGACTATGATACATTATACAGCATTATTTTTTCTAATACTTGACCTAAAGTATGGCATATGATATGTGCCTAGCAAACTTTTGCAAAAATAGTAAAAAGACATTTTTGAATTAGGAAATTCCAAAACATTAAGGAGTTTATGAGTTAGAGAAAGAATGTTATAGTTTGATGAGTTGTAGAAAATATCAAATTATTCTATATTCTGGGTGGTCTTAAAAGGGTATGACAGAAGAAGTTGCTCAAAATAGTGGAAATATTAGAAGACAAAATTAGTTGGTAGAAACGTGTTTTCGAATATTTTTAGAACTGACTCATTTCAAAACATTGTGACTACAGCAATATAAAGATAAGTTTATGAAATTTAAAATAATAGGTTTATTATAGAAAACCCTTCTGTATTAGTAATAATTAACCATCTGCAGCCTTCATATCACAAGCAGAAACTCATGATAATTCCCTGTTCACTAAGGCATGCAAAAGCTATTATTTACTCGTTAGCACATTAGTTTAGTATTGTTCCTTTAATTACCAAATTCTGAGATATAAATATCAGAAGCATTCTTTCAAACTACAGAATATGTATTTGCTCATAGATTGATTATTTTAAAATTCTGTAATCTAAAGAAAAGTAAACGTTTGCAGATCACCAGACTATTCAAGTTTTCCTGCTAGGAGAAAATAGATTTACCATCAATGCTTGGGTTGCATCACACACTCCAGAAAACACAGTAAAAACATATTTATTTCATATCTGAGATTTCTGGCACAAATCTTTCTGAAAGGCAGACAGCATGTAAAATCTAAAAACTCCTGGAAAAGTGTGAAATGCTGTAATCCAACCTGTCATAACTATATTGCTGTTTAAAGATATTGCTTGAAAAAAAAAATTAAAAACCTCTTGGGTTAGTAAATCAAAGTGCTTCACTTTTCTCTGTGGGTAATCAAAGTGATACAATTTGAGTCCTAAGTATAGCACTGTATGTATGGGGGTGAAAGTATGAGAGCTGAATTTTTCTGATTTTTATTAATCTCTACTTCTTCCCTTAGAAAATTTGTTTTTCTATATGGTAAAGAAGACAAGAACGATGTGTTTAAGCTTATTTAATCATAAAATTTAGAATTATTTTCAAGCAGAAACAATTATACAATTTTCAGGGACTAATACAAAATAAAAATGTGAGACCCTTTATTCAAAAGTTATTAAGAATTTGAAGATGACACAAATCCAAGCACAGGACTCTTCTAAGCTTGGGGCCTTGTGTCACATGCCCTGCTTATGTATTAACAGAATTATACCAATTATGTAGCTTACCATTCTAAATTTACAAATGAGGAAGCACAGGACCACAGAGGTTAAATGGCTCATCCATGATCACAGGAGATATGAAAATATGAAACAGCCTAGGTTCCTGCCTTCCAAATAAATTTGGTGCTGCCTTTTAAAAAAATTATCTGAAGACATCCCATAAATAAATAAATTTCATAAATAGAATAGGAGAGTTGATGCAAAGTGTTTTAAAAGATTGTCTATAACAAATATAACATATAATAGAGTTATCAGTTGTTCACCTAACGGATAGCAGTGACAGTTGCACAACATGACAATGTACTTAATGTCACTAAAATGTACACCTAAAATGGTTAAAATGGTAAATGTTATGCTATGCATTTTTTATCACAGTAATTTTATAAAACTTTCTGAGATACCTCTATTTACATAAATAAACAAATAAGGTCAACTTTCAGGGGTATTTAACTCTTTATTCGCTTACAAAATTCTCTATTATTTCCCTATATCTCTGTGGTTATAACAAGAACAGCATACTTCCTTGGAATCACATCCTCAACTTTCCTATCTCCAACTCTTTCCTTGATCTGTTTTCAGACTGAAATATTCTTCCTTTCTTACACATACTCCTAATCTTGATACAGGAGGCCAACTCTCCCCGCTCTTCACAAACAGACAGGATCGCTCATTTTCAGCTTTCGACATCCAACTTATCCTTCAAAGCCCAAATAAAAGGTAATTTCTAGAAGTATTCCTTATGTTCAACAATAATTACCTAATATTCAAATTCTTCTGGTCAAAATTTCATTATTTTTCTCTTATTGTGAATAAGCATTCTGCAATGAATTACAATTAATTGTGTACATACCTGTCTCAATGTCTCAAATTGTGTGAGGTCAGAGAACTCAGCAGATATTTATGATAACATTTGCCTTTGACTCACAATAATAAGCAAGATTTTTTTTTTTTTTTTTTTGAGACAGAGTCTCACTCTGTTGCCCGGGCTAGAGTGAGTGCCGTGGCGTCAGCTTAGCTCACAGCAACCTCAAACTCCTGGACTCAAGCAATCCTTCTGCCTCAGCCTCCCAAGTAGCTGGG
>CAUYRT010085629.1:0-16420 GCA_963574885.1 Lepilemur ruficaudatus | reverse complement strand
CAGTTTTTGACCCCTCTGGGACTGGAGATCAGGCAGGTTGGAAAGGAAAGGGGACAGGAGAGTCCCCGTTTCACCGGTACTGTTATAAGATGGCTTAACACTTCCTGGGTCTGGCAGATGTTTAAAGTTGACTCACTTTGGAGGGTTCTTTAGAGACCTTGATATCACAATGGTCTTTCACCTGCCGTTTCTCTGATCTACACTTCCTTCCTCTACAAGCTCTAGGGAATGGGTGACCTTCCTCAACTTCATTCCTGTTGAGGGACATTGTTCTTCTGATGTTCCTAATGGAGAGACTCTAAGATAATTTCCGCACTGACTCTCAAGTGCACACATATAGCTCACATCTGGGCCACAGGAAACATTTACACATTCCCAGTCTCCAAAACTCTGAGTGCAGATTCAACGCTCCTCCTCTCTGCTGCCAACTCAGCAAATCAACCAGCCCACCTCCAGCCACCAGATTTCCAGGGTGGGAGTCAAGCCACATCCACACCGACTCTCTAACTGCAGGAAAACAGCAAGCCATCTGAGTGATTCTGATGCAGCCCCCCTTACTCAGCTTGTGCTGAGATTCGATTCCCCTCTCCTTGAGATTCACAGCACACCAGCATCTCTTTCTTTAAAAATCTTTCAGACCAAATCCTCTCTCCATCTGTACTCTCTCTACAATTTTATGTCCTTGATATGACTGATTCATCTAATCAGTTCTCTGCTATCTCTGCCACCTACTTTGAAATTTCTGCTGAGTAATCTGTCTTACAACTCACTGATCATATCGTTGTCTCAGTTGACATGTGGATTGTAGTATCTTTTTGCACTAATGTTCCTCCCTCCACCTCTAACTTCTGCCTTTCTAGGAGAACACTGCTCTTTTTGAATATCCATTCCATCTCCAGGATCCTGATTAGTGAAACCCAATCTTAGTATTTTGCCCCTCTTACTCATGATCAAATCAGAAATCAAGGCTTAAGCCAATCAGGAAAGATAGTCTCTGAGTCTGTAATTGGCTTAGGTTGAGCATATGTCCTGCATTAGCCCAGTTATATCAAAGGGCAAGAGGCTTCCTCTCTATTTCACCTGCTTGGTACAAGGAAGGAAGTATATCATCCTACTTGCTGCCAGGAGCCTTCTTGAGGTCTTGAGGAAAAACGTCCTGAAAATAATACCAACCTGTGGAGCAGGCAACGCTGAGTCCTGGAGTCTTATGGTGTGCCTGGGATAGTTCTACCTCTAGACTTCTCATTGTAGGAGAAAATAAATGCGCTTATTATTTTAGCCAATTTGAGTCAGAGTTTCTGTTATTAGCAACCAAAAGCCAGTGATCTTCTGTAGATTCCCCGTGTCAGGTCCTCAGCTCTGAACCGTCACTATGGAAATGGAAACATGGTGATGGAACATATTCATTGTCACAGCACAGGTCAGTTGTTTCTTCCCTGGGACTGGGGGTAGAAGTGACTTTCCAGAAACCAAAAGACTGCATATTTTAGGGATGGGAAAGAGGTAGAGGATTTCCAGGGAGGCAAACACTCCCCCAGAGACTATAGGCAAAAGCTTTCAAAAATAACTTCTGAAACCACTCTCTTTTGTGGGAAGCAGTTAGGCTGCAGCCTTAATATTCCAGTTGCCTGAGTATTGATTAACAGCACCTGGGCAGTTAATGTTATTCTGAGATAATTGCTTCACATCCACTGCAGAGGTCCGCAGTACTTGATTATTTCCTTCCCAGTGAAATATTTAACCTAAATTTCATTAATTTATATGGCTAGTGTGTATTCTGAGTGGAAAAAAACCTGCAAATATATTTTATAAGAAGATATCAAATCAACACATGGCCTTCTGAACTTCACTTTTAATTAAATAAATGTCTTTATGGGAAGTTGCTGTTTCTCACCAACAAGGCTCTTTAGTTAATCATTTTCTTTTTTATTCTATTAGAGTATTTAATTCTATCAGTTTGGTAAATTACCTATGTACTTTGTGTATTTCTAGGAAGCTCAGGATCTCTTTGTGGGTGTTTTGGATGTTTTGATGTGTTTGATGTGAAAAAATACGATCACAGAATAATGCCACTTTGCTTCTAGCTGCCTACACTTCTAGTGTCAATGATAAAAATAGACAGGAATGAGACATAGGACGGCATCATCTGTGTTATTATGGTCAGAGAAATGATCAATAACCTCTGAATGTCTCTTGAATCTTCCCCCTCCACCACTTTAGTTCAGACTTTTATTATCTTGTCGGATTACTGCAAAGCCATTGAAGTGGTGTCTTTTTAATCTCCTGTCTTTCCTCTCTTCAGTCCAGGCTTCATGCTGTTTCCAGATAAATCTTAGAAATGCACAGTTCCCGTCACATCACTGTCTCATTCAAGAGCCTTCAGGGACCTCCACTGCCTGCCAAAATCCATGGCATTTGGGGCCCTGGTGTGCAAGGGCCTTGCCATGTGACCCAAACACACTTTTCAAACTTTTTTCCCCACTCTTTCCCTGCATGTATGCTATGAGTCAATCGGCTGGTCTGTTTGCTATTCCCTAAATCCCCTCACACTCCCCCTGAGTCACAGCTGTGACCTTTCTCCTCTGAGGACTGTCCTCCCAGTCTAGCCACTCCACCTCCAGTCTGTGCTTCCTGCCTTTGTACTCAGCCTTCAGAGCCCATCTCAAGGTAAATAATTTATTTCACACATATTCATCAAGCACTCACTATACACTAGGTACAGGGGATAAAAAGATCAGTTAGGCCTGTCTCTGCCTAGGGGAACATCATCTAAGAGGGCAGTTTCCTAAACTTAACTAATCACCAGATGGGAGTGGCACCATTCACTATACCCCTAGTGTCTGACTATTAAAACAATTTTCATGTCACTTGTTAAAGATAGTAAGAAAGACTTTATTCAAGAGCAGTGGTGGGTTTTGCTATAGAGGAGAGAGATGTGGCTCAACTATGAATACAACAAGGACAAGCTGAGATTTATAGCCAAGAAGCAGGGTGAGGGTCAGTGGATGGAAAATTACTAAGAGGAAGCATCAAGGCTAGAGAGATTTTGGCTGGATAGATTCAACAGGATTCTTGCTGACCAGAATGGTAAGATATTGGCAGTGGGTCTGAGGAAGTCGATCAGATATCGAGGGTGATCAGATACCAAGTGGCTTTTCACTAAACTGACTCAGCGGGATTCTGGCTAAAACTGCACGAAGTGGGCCAAGGACAGAGCCCAAGGTCAGGGCCTACCCAAAAAAAGAGAAATCAAAAGACTTAGACTCAAGTTTGATCAAAGGAGAGAATCTTTGTCACCAGTAGCAAAATATTTACTTCCTGCCCCTGAGATCTTATGCTTCACTGGTCTAGAGGCTGTATTAAATAGTTCCAGAGGGAGGAATGTTCTCACTAGAAGACACAACAATGATTCCAGTGAATGGAAATTTAAGGCTGCCACCTGGCCACTTTGGGCTCCTCATGCCTCTGAATCAACAGGCAAAGAAGGGAGTTACTGAAGGGGCTCAAGTGATTGATCCAAGGGGAAATTTGACTGCTACTCCATAAAGGGAGTAAGGAAGAGTATGTGTGGAATACAAGAGATCCCTTAGTGTGTATTCCCATGCCCGGTGATTGCAGTCAATGGAAAACTACAATGTCCCAATTCAGACAGGACCACTGATGGCCAGAAAATTTAGGAATGAAGGTTCAGGTCACCCCACCAGGTAAAGAACAATAAGTAGCTGAGATGTTTGCTGTGGGCTAAGGGAATATGGAATGGGTAGTAGATGAAGGTATTTACAAATACCAGTTACAACCATGTGACAAGTTTCAAAAATGAGGGCTATAATTGTTATGGGGCGGTATATACATACATATAAATGCATATATGTGTATATAAAATCACCTGAGGATCTTGCTAATACAGATGCCTGGGCGTCACTTGAGATCCATCCACAACTGACTCTTCAGAGAAAGCTTGGGAATCAGCATTTTAACAAACACCTCATGTATTTCCTAAGATTAGATGAGTTTCTGGTATGCTGTAATTGATCGCATATATGGGCAGTTGGTAAGGAAATGATTACAATCCAGTTGGTTGAGTGCTACAAAAGAGAAATATATAGTAAAGAGATGGCAGCAGAGGTTCATGAGAGAAATGCTTAGGTTGCTTCCCTGTCAAAGAGGGGAGGAAGGGCATCCCAGACAGGGGGAACAATGTGTACACAAAGATAATTTAAGAAAATTTAAAAAAAGCCAGCTTATATCAAACAGCTCAGGCACTAAGCTCTGTGCTAAGAACTTTCAATGCATTATTTGACTTGATTCTCACAATAACCCTATGAAAGGAGTCTCAATTTTTATTATCCCATTTCACAGGCATGGAAACAGAATAAAGAACATAAGATTAGGAGTCAGACAAACTTGAGTGTTAGATCTGACCTTCACCACTTAGCTGTGCAACCACATCTGTGGGCAGTTCATGCTGTCATTGCTAGATTTTCCTTTATCATTCTTCATCTTTGCCTCACTCATACAGATTCTCTTCACTTTCCCCCTCGACTTCTCCATTTACCTAACACTATTTACCACATAATTCAATGATAGCTATTTGTTTTCATCTTAGCTGAACGCATCAGAGATCTAAAATAGCAGTGGCTTGAATAAAAGAGAAGTATATATCTTCTAAGCAGTCCAGGTCAGGTGTGGCAATTCTGCTCCAAAAAGTCCTCATAAAACCAGTCTTTCTATGTTTGTCATCTGTACATAGCTTGTATTTCCAAGATCATTTTATATTCCAACTTGGCTGCTTCAGCTCCGACCATCTTGTCCGCATTCCAACCAGCAAAAAGGAGGAAAAGACACAAGAACAAGGAGAAAGGACAAAGAGTGGATGCCAGCAATCTTTTAAAGGTTCACAGAAGCCATGGTTAATTTACTTCTGCTCATCTCCAACTGGACAGAGCTAGTCACATGACCACTCTACCACCAAAGCAGCTGGGAAGTGTAGTCTTTATTCTGGGTGGCCATGTTTATTCTGAGAGTCCTTAAAGTGAGGGGTTCTATTCCTGTTGGATAGGGTGGATGAGAATGATATTGTGTATGACGTTCAAGGGACTTGAGGACCGATCAAGGAAAAAGACATGACCACACGAGGCAGTACACACAAGCTTTACTGGATAGCTCTTAGACAGGGATGCACGAAAGAAATCTGTCACAGCATGAGACTGTCCAGAGGCTACAGTGTGGGAGCCACCATCCAGAAGGGCAGGAGGGCAAGGGAACTCCTGGGTCACTAAGCAGCACAGTAGGGAATCCTTAAAGAGCCATAGCAGCTTGTAGTCTTATAACCACAGGCTCTATCTTATCAATGGCCAGCAGATATGGGCTGAGGTTTCCTGGGGAATGCAATGCAGGAAGACTCTAAATGGCTACAAATTTTCTTGTTTGGGCTATTTTTAAAATAATTGGATGTGTAAAGATTTGAGTTTGCCTTGGGAAGACTTTATAACTAACAGATCTCAGACTTCAGTGAAGAAATAAACAACCTAAGGGTGACCTTGAGCTCATTTATGTAACATATTGGGAAATAACTAGCAGTCAGTGCCACAGCAACCATTTACAAATTGAATTAAGTATTAAATATTCACTATTTAGGAGGCACTCCAAGAAACAACAAGACAACCATTAGAATTATAAACTAGGAAAGCATGAAACCAATCTGATTGGTGATAGCAGTACTTGGGAATGGGGGGAAGGGAGGCAATTGTTGGCTCAAATAAATATGATATATAAAGTCAGCCTAGATGTCCTAATGTGTTTTTATTTAAAGGTGAAATCATCACTCTCTCTCTCCCCCTTCTATTCCAAGGAAATCCATAGGAACAGTAGAAATCCAGCATGTCACTCTAATCAAAGTTCAACCCAAAATGCCCAAACTGAAGCCTTAATCAGTATAACAGGGATCAGAGGACCAGTGCTATGACCACCCTTATGGTGCCACCCAATGGCTGCTGTATGAGTTGTTTCATGAAAGGACTTCCCTCCAAAATGGAAAAAAGTTGGAGAAAATGTATTGTTCCGCCTTGGGGTGGTGGTATACCATTAGAATTGTTTATGTAACCACAATTATTAAAATAAAATAATTGGGGTATTTAAAATAATAAAATAATTATGATAGTTATCAACTCTGGACTGTAGATATTATAGGAAGTTTCTATAATTAGTTTCAAAATTATAGAAACTTCCTATAATATCTACAGTCCAGAGTTGATAAATATCACAATTATTTATTACACATAAATGCAGAAGAACAGACAGAGATTCTTAACAAAATGAGAGTTTAGCATATTAAGAAATTCACAAGTCCCTTAGTTTCTGGGACATGGACCATAATATAATATTTTAATTACAATTTACTACTCCTTGGGATGTTTCTTAAGTTAATTTGAAGATGTGGTTTCCATTGCCTTGACCCTTGATATTTATTTTTTTGTTCAACAAGTATTTATTGAGTACCTGCAATGTGCCAGGCGCTGGGCCAGACGGGACATGGCAGGGACCAAGTCCAAGGTGACTGCTGCCTTAACTGGCAAGAGGCGGGATGCAGTGGTAAGAATGCTGCCCAAAATGATTGCCCACTAAATTGAAGATTCTGACAACGTAAGACAAAAATGAGTCATTTTGATGTTTTATTTTCTTGTGATCTGGGCTCCCCTGGGGCTGGAAATTTGTTGCAAATCTGGCTGGAGAAAGAACTTACTTTTTTTTTTCTTTAAGGGAATTGATAGCTGTGTAAGTGAATCACTGGTCTGAAGACATGAGCTTAAGTCCCAATTTGCTTCACCAAGGCCGCAAGAAGGCTGGTTCATGAAATCCCACATTCAGACTTATCAAAATATTCATTTGACCTTGAAAACATTCTTGTTGATGCCCTGTGGATAGAGAACAAATAAAATATTTGAACAAAATGTTTGCATCAGTGACTCCAAATTGACACAAACTCTGCAGGTTGTCTAGGATGAGAAAACTCTCTAAGGCTCATTTTACTTAGTGCCTGCAGGGTTTTGTTATTCTCTGCTAACAGAGGACAGGTAGCATGTTAATCAAAGAACTGACGTCCTTCAGTTTACTCTTTTCTCACTACTTGCAATATTCCTTCTTTCTCCCCCAACTCCTATTCCCGCTCCTGCCATTCCCAAAGAAATGTAAATGAAAGGTTTAACAGTTTTTACAGGAATAATTTTGGGGCAAATACTGTTCTTCTCATCAACCATTTTACAGCAAAGTCAAATCGCGTGCCCTGTTGTGTTAAATTTTGATCTTTTTAACACAAGAGAAAATCATTTTGATAAAGGTTAATGCCTCCTTAATATTTATACACTTGAATCATATTGGAAATGCATTTTAAAATTCTGAAATCTTGAATTAATATGACAATGTGCAGAGACTGTGTGACACCATTTGTAATTCATTAGCACATACTTTACAATATATTAGCATCAAATGTGAAATACTCGGTCATGGTCCTGGCAAGTCTCTGAGTTTCATCCTAGTCTAGTCTCTAGAACGTTAAGGTTTTGACATGGATGCCCAGAGACAATTCCAAATGATTCTTGCAGATCAGGAATAAATAATTAATCCAGCAACCTGCTAGGTATAATTCATTACCCTGAGAAACATGCTTACCTAGCAGCCATCCAGCATATGTTTGTCTAGTTTTGAGCAGATTTTGAACACCAGACTGCCATAATGTGAATGAATTGTGACAAGATCCTGGTAAATTGGGTACCACATCTGCTGTACTGCACCTGGCACCGTGTCCTCCTCCCACAGTGAGTCTGCAGATGATTAACGGTCCCTACAACTCACATTATTTTGAAATAGTGTCTGGATAACCCCACATGTATCATCAACAGCTCCTGGAACAGATGGAAATCTAGCAGTGTCATAGATTTCATAAGTTTGCTTTTTGCTGATGCTAAAACCCTCTGGAATATTTATTTTAATGACTTATTCTCCTGGGATTCTGAAAAAACAGTCTCTGACTGACAGATACACACAGTCCCAAATAGTAATTTAATGGCTAAACTTAGTTTATAGTCTAGCACCTCAAATATTTAAATCTTAGCTCTTAAAAAAATTCCCAAATCGCCAGAAATCCTTTGACACTGTAGAGCATTCGGTGTTCCCTGAGCTTGAAAACTTTTGTAGGGATCATAGCACAGGAGTTTATGTTTTAAAATATTTATAAGGATGTGTCTGGTTTCATTACTAAAGAGACACCTGAATCATCTGAATTTTAGAATTGACAGGGCTGCTTCATGTTTTTTATTAATCTCTGTGACCGAGTAATAACAGTGCAGCTAGAGCTGCACTACATTTTTGACCCATTGTGTAGTGTGTGCACTTAGGTATATGTGTGTGTGCACATGTGCATATGTGTACAGATATGCAGATACACACACATATGTGTGCACATGTGCATATGTGTACAGATCTTTATGGAGCAAAGCAAACACTAGTGAATGCGCAAGCATGGCCTTGTCTTTGTGATGGTTGTTGCCTGCACAAGTCAACTTGTTCTTGCTTTCTCCCCAGGCAATGAAAGATAGCTTTGCTCTCAGCCTCGTCCTGCCATGCTGCTTCATCCCTCCACTACTGTGCCAGGAAGTGCTAATTTCTTCCTAACATCCCATTTACCCTTTCTATGATAATAAAACATTGGGTTTTATTATGTAGATGCATTGCTGCCCACCCAAATACTGCATTTTCCAGTTTTTCTTGCAGCTAGGTATGGCTAAATGACCTCATTTAGACAATAAGACATAAACAGGATTGTGTGGAGTGCATGCACTGTCCTTCAACCCCTTCCATCAGCATGCTGCTTGGAACACCACCCAATGGCTGGGGCTCCAGCAGCCATCTTGTGTAAATATCAGTGAGGTCCACACAGTGAGCTGGAAGGAGCCTTGTTCTCTGGCAACTGGAGGACCTTGCCAGTTCCAGGATGCCTACCTTCAGATTGTTTAATATAAGAGAGAAATAAACTTCTGTTTTGTTCAATGTACTGTTTCTCCTAATGTTGTTATGTATGCAGGCTAATTGAAGCCTAACTGATAGGAGTGCCCGGGCCATTTCTTCCACACCTGCCCTTGATGCAATCTGTCCCCTGCTCTGAGTTCTTCTATTCATGTTATCCGTTGTACCTTTGGGAGCAACAACTTTCCTGCCTGTCTATATCCTTGACTGATCACATGAGGTCTGCCAAGATCTGATGACTGCCTCCCTGTCCAGCCTCCTGTCTGCCATTCCTCCTAACTTTCAAACTCCATGCTTCAGTAATATTGCCATTCTCCTTCACAGTTCAGATTTGTATTTTTTCTCTCCTCCTAGAATGTCCTTTCCGTGCTCCACAACCTGGGAAACTCAAGTCTCACCTCCAATGCTCATCTCTCTTTGAAATCTTCCGTGATTCCCCCAGACAGAACAGACTCATGGGTCCTTTCTTTTACGTGCCCATGCACTAGATACATGCAATTAACTAATTGTGTTGAAATTTTTACATAGCTGTCTCTGTGCTAGACTATATGTTTTTAGAAAGCAGACTCAGTTACTTCCTCCTTGTACATCTTGTAACAAGCACCTTATACTCAATGTATGAAAAACTAAATGAATTTAAAAAACTGAATAAGTAAATGAATGAATGAAAAACTGAATGAATGAATAATTCTGCTAGAGATCCATTCCATTAAGAAGTGAACCCCCCACCCTTCAAGTAACCTAGCTTCAACCCCTTAGCTGCCTAGGTGACAAAGGGCCTCAATGATTTTATTTTTTTAAACCACACTAGAGCCTTATAGTATACTGTTATAAATCTCATGTTTTATCTTCTTCTTCTTGAATGTTTTCAGGGTAAAAAAGGGGCATAATAGTGTAAATAAGTACACTTTATACTTAATTCATTTTACTAATGGCTGCTGTATATGTAGCATCTAACAATGGCAACTTGGCCCTGCCAAACACTATGCTAAGTGCCTGGTGAGGTAAATATTGTATCAGGACTCTTTCAGTTGTAAATGATAGGAACCAAAGTCAACCTAGATTAAACAAAAGGGATTTATTGGTGCATGTAGCTGAAAGATTTGAGGTAGTGATTCAGCTGGATCCAGGGTTCAAACAGTGCTATTAAGTGGTATCCCTGTATCTAACTCCATCCTTATACCTACCTCTAACTCTATTCCTCTCTCCATCTGAATCTCTATCTCTATTCCTCTTCTTATTCTACCTGTATCTGTCTCTCCAAAAGTCTCCCTTCACATAGCAATCATGGTGGAGATCAATAGACTTGAACTTGTGCTCTACCAGCAAAGCAGCCCAAACAGAAAGGAAGCATGTTCCCCATAGCTCTAAGGGAAAAATCCCAGAGAATTTTTTGATTGGCTGCCTTGGGTCATCTGCTTATCCCTGAATGGAGACTGATTAGAGGGAAGGGTAATGTGATTGTCCAGGCCCAGGTCATACCCAACTGTGTGAATAGGACAAGGTGGGTTCAGCCCCTACCCAAAATAACCACATGGAATGGGTGTTCCCACAAGAAAGAGAGGTTTTGGAAGAGAGAAAAACAATGCCAGAAAGGCAAAAATAGAAAATTTCTGCCATAGATGTTCTTTCCTTAGAGAAGAGAAAACTGAGTTCAGAGAGATTACTAATTTTCCCAAGGACACACAGGAGACAAGTAATGGAGCTGGGATTCAAATCTTGACTTGTCTGACTCAAGAGCCTTCATTCCTAATTACTCTGCTGAGACATAGTCCCTTACACAGTACTAAAAAATAAATACTAAACTCTCTGATTTTAACTGATGATGAACTTGAAATTAAGAAATACAATTAATTTGCCCAAATTCATAAGGCTAAGGCTGTACTCTGAATTGCTATCTCATATCCTACCCAACCAAGTATGTCAACTTACCAAAAAAGTATACTATTCCTTTTTATACACTGTCCGTAAACAAAAAAATAAATAATATATGCGAATCACTTCATGCCTTAGGGATTTCATTGTCTCATTTTTCTTGAAGCTTTTTTCTTTACATGGATAGTCTTTATAGAGGTACTTTTTAAATGGTACTCAGCTTCTCAATATCTTTCTCTGATTAGACATAATTATATCAGCCTTAAACTACCCAAATAGATTCATACGTACCCTGTACCTATCTTGGCACTGCTCTTAACACTGGCCATGATTTTTGGTTTTCCTAAGTGAATGCAGCCTATCCAATCTACATACTTCCTATATTTAAACACTAATCCATAGGAATCCTAAAACATATAAAACATGCCACATCAATACTGAAGGATTTTGGTACAAAAAAGAATCTTAGAGATCATTGAACCCATCCATCTCATTTTACAGATGAGAGAAATGAGATTCAGAGGTTAAGCAATTTATCCATCATTGGTTTTGCAGAATTCGGGGCCCTAGGTCTTCTAGCATTGTATCATTACCCCACATTGCTCCATATCTCATTACCATGTATTGCCTAGGTCTTCCTCTTTAAGACCTGAGCTACAATCTCTTCTAAAACTTTGTGGGCTGGAAAATTCATGGTATAAACTTTTGCCCTTGCACACTGGCCATGTGATTAATATAAAGAGGAGACAGATATAATCAAATTCCAGGGAATATAAAAGTGCCATTGAAAAATGTCAGGAGATTTTAACAGATCCTGTGTTTGATGGATACAAGTATGCTTCTTGAATCTTGTACAGAAACTCATTTTCATCGTAGAACAAATAATCCCACCACTATAGTAGAGGAAGTGGAAAAGAAGAAAAAGACAAAACAGTGACAAAAGAGTGACAGTAAGTCTTTGCATATGACAGTTAAACATTGTCTAGATAATTCTGGTATTCTATTTTTCTATCACTAGGCATTTGTTTTCTCTTCTTTTAATAATCCCTTTTCTGAAGCTGTTCAAACCTCATTAAATTGTCATGTTGTCATGGTAGCCTCACAGGCAAATGTGAATTAACTATATGTTGACCTGAAGGAAAATGGTTTTCCTATGAAGTGTTAAGCCAATATTGCTAGTGAAGAGATAGGCACTATTTTGAAAACTCTCAATAATAAAATTCTGTTAATCATAGTGCTGGAAAGCTTCAAAGTATGTCTTACGTTAATGTTGAGAAATCCAAAAAACTCCTAAATGGCTTTTTTCAACTGTAGCAATTTCACTAGAACACTAGAGTTCTTCAGCAGTGACTAACATCCTTTAATTAAATTATTTTTCAAAATTAGGTATACAGGGATGTGTGTTCCAGTTAGGCATACCATTAAACATATTCTGGGCTTGCTTTCAGTTAAGTTTAGAAATACAAGGCCAGGCCTATAACAGGTTATTTCCTCTTAAGGCCAAGAATGGCAAATAGTTCTCACCCGAAGACCCAACTCTGATATGACTAAAAACGGGTACCGGGAAGGACTGTGAGTCTGTCTCCAGGCTCTGGAGAGAAAGAGAGCTCTTATCAATTAGTCATGTCTCCCACGGCCAGAAAAGGGAGAGGCGGCACCCATGTGGTACATGTATACTCTCCAAAAGATAGTTCTCATTGTCTCTTTGTTTTCTTTATTTTTGTTTCAATTTTAATTTTTATAAAACTTACATATGTACATGGTTAGACAGTCAAATAGTTTTCAAAGGCTTACGAAGAAAACCAGGAGTTACTTGATCTACCTCTTCCTAGCCCTGATTTTCACTCCCAGAGGCAATCATTTTGAAGTTCTCTAGCTATTCTTTTGGTATTTGCCACTGCTGTACTCAGGGTTATTAGCTGCAAACAGCAGAACTGACTTTGGATCTTGGGTAGTTCACATTGATGCTAAGCTTCAGGGAACAGCGGTTAAAACAGCATGGCAGAACTGCCCTAACAAAGAAACAAATTCTACCACTACTTGCCCCGCTGATGCCAGTTCTGTTCTAGAACTCAACCTTGTGGCTGCCCTCCAGTGCTGAATGACTCTGCCACTGCCCTCATTAGCAAAATGTTTTCTACAGGGGGCCACTTTTCTCAAGTTGTTCACTTCAAAGTCAAAATCTCATGTGGGTGAGTCTGGTAGTGGAGTCCGGAGCACATGCCTGTGCTAGCTGAAGAGAGGAATTCTCCATATTTATTTCGGGAAGACAGGACTTATATGGCAGTATATTGCCCAAATATAATAGGATGTTGTTCAAAAGGTGCTGGACAGCATATAAAGAAATGACAAGTGTCTACCACAGCCTCCGTGTTTTTAATAAACAAGTTTATTCTACTAGTTTGTATTTTGTATTTTAGATATTAAGCACTCCTCACTGTTGAAGATACACTATTTTTTCCCTAGTAGTTATTTTATTTTATTTGTTTATTTTTATTTCAATATATTAAGGGGATACAAGTGTTTTTGTTACATAGATGAATTGTATAATATAATGCTGAAGTCAGGGTTTTTAGTGTGCCTGTCACCAGAATAGTGTACATTGTACCTGACAGGTTAGATTTTATCCTTCACTTCCCTCTCACCCAACCCCCTTCTTAGTTTCCAATGTCCTTTATACCACTTTATGACCATGTGTATCCATCAGTTAGCTCCCACTTATTAGTGAGAACATGTGGTGTTTGTTTTTCTATTCTTGAGATATTCGCTTAGGGTAATGTTCTCCAGTTCCATTTAAGTTGCTGCAAAAGACATTATTTCATTCCTTTTTATAGCTGAGTAGTACTCCATGGTGTGTATATATATATATATATACCACATTTTCTTTACCTGTTCATCAATTGATGGGCACTTAGGTTGATTCCATATCATTGCAATTGTGAATTGTGCTGTGATAAATATTGGGTGCAGGTGTCTTTTTGATATAATGACTTCATTTTCTTTGGGTAGATGCCCAGGAGTAGAACTGCTGGATTGAATGGTAGGTCTACCTTTAATTCTTTGAGGAATCTCCATACTTGTTTTCCATAGAGGTTGTACTAATTTATAATCCCACTATTGGTGGATAAGCATTCCTTTGTATCCACACCAACATCTAGTGTTTTTTGATTTTTTAGTAACAGCCATTCTGATAGGGGTAAGGTGATATCATACTGTGGTTTTAATTTGCATTTCCCTGATGATTAGTGATGTTGAGCATTTTATCAAACGTTTATTGGCCATTTGTCTACCTTGTTTTGAAAAAACTCTGTTCATGTCTTTTACTCACTTTTTAATGGAGTTATTTGGCTTTTTCTTGCTGATTTGTTTGAGTTCTTTGTAGATTCTGGATATTAGTCCTTTGTCAGATGTGTAGTTAGCAAATATTTTCTCCCATTCTGTTGGTTGTCTATTTATTCTATTAATTCCCTTGCTATGCAGAAACTTTTTAATTTAATTAAGTCCCATTTATTTATTTTTATTGCTGGATTTGCCTTTGGGGGCTTAGTCATAAATTCTTTGCCTAAGCCAATATCTAGAAGAGTTTTTCCTATGTTTTATTCTAGAATCTTCATGGTTTCAGGTCTTATATTTAAGTCTTTAATCCATCTTGAGTTAATTTTTGTACATGGTGAGAGATAGAGATCTTGTTTCATTCTTGTGCATATGGCCATCCAATTTTCCCAGCACCATTTATTAAATGAGGCATCTTTTCCCTAGTGTATGTTTTTGTCTGCTTTGCCAAAACTCAGCTGCTCATAGCTATGTGGTTTTATTTCTGGGTTCCCTATTCTGGTCCATTGGTCTATGTGTCCACCTTTATACCATGCTGTTGTGCTTACTCTAGCCTTGTAGTATAATTTGAAGATAGGTGATGTGATGCCTCCAGATTTGTTCTTTTTGCTTAAGGTTGTTTTGGCTATTCAGGCTTCTTTTTGGTTCCATATAAAATTCAGTATTATTTTTTTCTAGATCTGTGAAAAATGACGTTGGTATTTTGGTGGGAATTGTGTTGAATCTGTAAATCACTTTGGGTAGTACGGACATTTTAACAATGTTGAGTCTTACAATCCATGAGCATGGGACATTTTTCCATTTGTTTGTGTTCTCTATGATTACTTTCATCAGTGTTTTGTAGTTCTCCTTATAGAGATCTTTCCCCTCCTTGGTTAAGTATATTCCTAGGTATCTTATTTATTTTAGCTATTGTAACTGGTGTTGGGTTCTTAATTTGAATCTCAGGTCGATTGTTATTAGTATATAGAAATGCTACTGATTTGTGTACATTGATTTTGTAACCTGAGATATTCCTGAATTTATTTATCAATTCTAGGTGTCTTTTGGTGGAGTCTTTAGGGTTTTCTAGATACAAGATCATAATGTCATCAAACAGGATAATTTCATCTCATCTTTCCTGATCTGTCCTTTATTTCTTTCTCTTACCTGATTTCTCTGGCTTGGAATTTCAGTACTATGTTGAATAGAAGTGGTGACGGTGGGCACCCATGCTTTCAGGTTTTCCCCATTTAGTATGATGTTGTCTGTGGGTTTGTGCTATATGGCTCTTATTGTTTTGACATATGGCCCTTCTATGCCTAGTTTGTTGAGGGTTTTTATTATGAAGGGGTGATGAATTTTATTGAATGCTTTTTCTGCATCTACTGAGATGATTATATAGTCTTTGTTTTTACTTCTGTTTATGTGTTGAATCACATATATAGATTTGCATGTGTTGAACTATCTTGGATCTCTCAGATGAAACTCACTTACTCACATGGGAAATTATCTTTTTGATGTGCTGTTGAATTCATTTTGCTAGTATTTTGTTGAGATTTTGGCATCTATGTTCATAAAGGATATTGGTCTGTAGTTCTCATTTTTTGTTGTGTCCTTTCTTGGCCTTGGTATCAAGACATTCCTGGCTTTGTGGAATGGGTTATAAAGGATTCCCTCTTTCTTTATGTGAAAGAGATTCAGTAGAATAGACACCAGTTCTTCTTCATAGGTCTGGTAGAATTTGGCTGTGAGTCTGTCTGGTTCAGGGATTTTTTTTGTTGGGAGTTTATTTTTTTATTATTACTGTTTCAATCTTGCTATTCACTGTTGGTTTGTTCAGGATTTCTCTTTCATCTTGATTCAGATTTGGGAGCTTGTGTGTTTCCAAAAATCTATCCATTTCCTCTAGGTTTTCCAGTTTGTGTGCATAGAGGTCTTCATAGCAGTCACAGATGATATTTTTTTATTTCTGTGGTGTCAGTTGTAATGTCTCCTTTTTCATTTTTTTTTTTTTTTTTGAGACAGAGTCTCACTCTGTTGCCCGGGTTGTTGCTAGAGTGCCATGGTGTCAGCCTAGCTCACAGCAACCTCAGACTCCTGGGCTCAAGCAATCCTTCTGCCTCAGCCTCCCGAGTAGCTGGGACTACAGGCATGCACCACCATGCCCGGCTAATTTTTTCTATATATTTTTAGTTGGCCAATTAATTTC
>CAUYRT010085627.1:0-39611 GCA_963574885.1 Lepilemur ruficaudatus | reverse complement strand
TGTGTGTATTTGTGCGTGTGTTTGCTCAAATAGAGGTTACTTATAAACTTGATACAAAATTCAAAAGTACAGGGCTGGGCGCGGTGGCTCACGCCTGTAATCCTAACACTCTGGGAGGCCAAGGCGGGCCAAGAACTCCTCCTCAAGGTCAGGAGTTCGAAACCAGCCTGAGCAAGAGCGAGACCCCGTCTCTACTATAAATAGAAAGAAATTAATTGGACAACTAAAAAATATATACAAAAAAAAAAAAATTAGCCGGGCATGGTGGCGCATGCCTGTAGTCCCAGCTACTTGGGAGGCTGAGGCAGAAGGATCATTTGAGCCAAGGAGCTTGAGGTTGCTGTGAGCTAGGCTGATGCCACGGCACTCACTCTAGCCCGGGCAGCAGAGTGAGAATATGTCTAAAAAAAAAAAAAAAAAAAAATTCAAAAGTACAAAAGGTATTGCAGTGAAAAGTTGGTCTTACCTAAATCTGTTTCCATTTACCCAATTCTCTTACCCAGAAATGATCCCTGTTACTGGTGTCTCCCCTCTGCTAACCCCTGGAGATATTCTGTGCATATGGAATTCAGATTCTGATTTCGGATTTAAGGAAAGTCTTAGAGAAAGGCATTTCAGAAAAAGAGAATCACAAGTGCAAAGCCAGTGAGGTGGGAAAGCGAGGAAATATGTGAGAGTGAAAAGTGAGGAAATGATGACTGACATTACAAAAGTAGAAAATAGTGGTAAAAATAAGTTGGTAATATATAAAGAGTTCCTGACAATTATAGGAATAAAATCACCAATATCTTTAAAATGGGATGATAATTAATATATTTTACTTCATTTATATTTAAAGGAAATAACATTTAATTTACAATGTGATACCATTTTTCAATTATAAATTACAATGATCTCAAATTTTTTTTTTTTTTTAGTAAAAGGCGAAAGATTTACTCGTTTTAAAGAGAAACCAGAGTATGATCTCAAAATTTGATAGCAGTGTGTTGGCCAGTGTGAAAGAAAATGGTGCTGTTACACATTGCCGATGGAAGCGTAGATGAGGATAATACTGTGGATGGAAGGAGATTTGTCAATATCGATTAGAATTTTAAATGCATTTACTCTTGGATTCAGTGATTCTACTTCTAGGATATTGCTACGGTTCGTGTCCCCTCCAAAATTCAGGTGTTGAAACATAATGGCTAATGTGATGGTATTAAGAGGTGGAACTTCTAAGAAGTGATTAAGTCAGGCCGGGTGTAGTGGCTCACGCCTGTAATCCTAGCACCCTGGGAGGCCGAGGCAGATGGATCATTCAAGGTCAGGAGTTCAAGACCAGACTGAGCAAGAGTGAGACCCCGTCTCTACTAAAAATAGAAAGAAATTAGCTGGACAACTAAAAATATCTAGAAAAAAATTAGCCAGGCATGGTGGTGCATGCTTGTAGTCCCAGCTACTCGGGAGGCTGAGGCAGGAGGATCGCTTGAGCCCAGGAGTTTGAGGTTGCTGTGAGCTAGGCTGACGCCAGGCACTCTAGCCTGGGCAACAGAGTGAGACTCTGTCTCAAAGAAAAAAAAAAAAAAGTGGTTAGCTCATGAGGGCTCTTCCCCTTGTTAGTGGGATTAAGGCCTTTATGAAAGAGGCCTCCCCTGGTTTTTGGCTTCCTTGCCCTTGCACGCTCCACCATGTGAGGGCGCAGCAGCCCTCCCCTTCGGAAGATGCAGCATGAAGGTGGCATGCTGGCGACAGAGAGCAGCCCCCACCAAACCTGCTGGCACCTTGATCATGGACTTCTCAGCCTCCAGAATGACAAGAAAATAAATTTCTGTTTTTTATAAATCATCCAGTCTCTGGTATTTTGTTACAGCAGCACAAACTAACTAAGACAAATTATCCTCCAAACACTGGCACATGGGAGCAATGTTATCCTTACCAGAACGTTTACTGCAGCATTGCTTAAAATCACAAAATCCTGGAAACTGAAATAGCAGAAATAGTAAACTCATCAAATAAACTGAGAATATGATTGTACAAGGAATACTATGTCATCTTTATAAAGAAGAGAGCTTTTTTTCCCCAAAAATTAACATGAAATTACACCCAAAATATAGTGACACAAAAGATAAGGTACAGAAAATGTATACAGGAAGTTCCCGTTTGAGGGGAAAAAAAGAATAGCTATGGTGTGTTCACACATACACTCACGCACACACAGACACACACATGTCTATCGCTCTCTCTACATAGATATGCATATGCTTAGGTGGGCTTATAATATCTCTAGAAAAATATAAAAGAGAGTGGTAAAGTAGTGGTTGCCTCTGGAAGTAGAAACCAGGGATCCAGAGAGACAGGAAAAATTACTTTTTACTTTATACTATTTTGTAGCTGTTAAATTTTATAGTCATTGAGTCAGCAAATATTTATTGAGTACCTACTAAATACCAGGCACTTTTGTAGGTGTTAAAGTACTGACTCTCCTAGAGTTTCTATTTTACATGTATATGTTATAAAAAAATTTAAAGCTCACACGGCAAATATGATTCATGAAATACAGATTAAAAATACCATTTATTTTTTATTTCTTTTTCCTACATAAATTACAAAATAATTATTTTAACCCTTGCTCTTTCAAATCTAAAATTGTATAGTCTTTACGTAAAACAAAACCATTAAAAACGAATTGTTCTTTTCACATCAATTTTAAGTGAAAGTAAAATTATATGTTTAAAGTCATCTTTCATTGTAAATTTCTAAAAATGAGGAAGCCAGTATGAGTACGGTGGCTCATGCCTGTAAGCCCGGCACTTTGGGAGGCCGAGGCAAGAAGATACTTTGAGGCCAGGAGTTCAAGACCAGCGTGGGCAACATCCTGAGACCCTAACCCTACAAAAAGTAAAAAAAAGTTAGTCAGGTCTAGTGGCATTCGCCTGTAGTCCCAGCCACTGGGGAGGCTGAGCCAGGAGGATTGCTGGAGCCCAGCAGTTTGGGGCTGTAGTGAGCTATGCTTGGGCAACTGTACTCCACCCTGGCAACAGATCAAGACCTCATCTCAAAAAAAAAATAAAAATAAAAAAACGGCCGGCGCAGTAACTCACGCCTGTAATCTTAGCACTCTGGGAGGCCGAGGCAGGCGGATCACTCAAGGTCAGGAGTTCGAAACCAGCCTGAGCAAGAGTGAGACCCTGTCTCTACTAAAAAAATAGAAAAAAATTAATTGTCCAACTAAAAATATATATAGAAATATTAGCCGGACATGGTGGTACGTGCCTGGAGTCCCAACTACTTGGGAGGCTGAGGCCCAGGAGTTTGAGGTTGCTGTCAGCTAGGGTGACGCCATGGCACTCTAGCCTGGGCAAAAGAGTGAGACTCTATCTCAAAAAACCAAAACAAAACAAAACAAAAAAAATTAAGAAGCCAAATCTGAAAGTTAAATTAAAAAATTAGGGATCAGCTAAAGGCTACCAGAGTTTAAATGCTAGATTTAGAAGTTTAAAATTTTGGTTGATTAATTTAAAGATGATCGCAGTGGTTCTTCCAGCAGTTTATGTGAAGCTGAAAGAACAAGATGACAGGGTAGAGGAAGCAGAAGACGCAGAGACAGAATGAGCCCTGCTTGGGTGTGGAGGCTTCGGGTCTCAATCAAGATACTGATGATTCGAGTCTTGACTCCAAGGTCTGATGAGCCCGAATGGGAGGGAGAGTAAAACGCGGAGCTCGGTGTGGGACAACTTCACTTCCAGGGGATTTCAAGGTGTAAAAATAGTGAAGAATGAGAATCAAAGACCAAAAGGAGGCAGACAGGTCTGGGCCTAAAACCGAATGTTCAGAGTTTTCCTCACACACAAGGTAACTATGCCACTCCAGGTAAGGCCCACAGAAAGCAGGTGCCACCTGCAGGGCAAAACCGAGAAGAGGCCGCGTGGAGAGAGAGGGCACGTGGTCGGACTAAGCGAGGAACGGAGAGACAAAGAAACTTATAAAGTGAGTCTCGTAAGAAGCATAATGTAGGTCCCAGGGTTGAACTGTGCAGGTGAGAATGGTGAACCAAAGAAAAATCCCAACTGTCGTGACAGCGTTTTGGAAGTCACGAAGCTCGAGGGCATTTTGTTAGAAGTTGAAATAGTGAGTTATTAATACAAGGGAAGACAGCAAGAAAGTAGAAATATAGATCATTATGAGGTCAAAATAGAAATGATGTAGGGATATCTATTTCACACATTTCTTGCAGATCAGTTAACTAAGGCCATTAAAGTACTTTAACTTGAATGTGCTTTGTGGGGTATCAGGAGGTCTGCGAATGCTGGAGTAATATTCCATGCACCATGCACTACTGCTGTATTTAACTTGATTGTTCTCCTTGTTCAGTAGATTGAATTAAATTCCTTTTTATTTTATTGAGCTGTCTAATTGCTCTATTATAATTTCTATGTATTTCCCAAAAGACCAGTTTCCTTACGATATGACACAATGGAATAGCCCACAGAGATAAGCAAAGTATAAGCATATCATCTTCCTTTCCATGGAGGTAGAAATTCATTTGTTTTTGTGTTAAAATTGGATTGAATGGGGAGGCCAATTCTATTAAATGAAAGCACAAAGAAGTTGCATAAATATGGATGGAGTGTGTGAGAGGCGACTTTCCAAGTGTCTGCTGACATCTAAGTAGGAGAGATGCATTGTAAACTCCCTTGGGGAAGAGCCAAGAGGGGGCAGAGGCATCACAGCGCTCTTGGACATCACAGTCCTTGGGAAACTGTGGGTCTTTGGGTGTCCACGCAGTTAAACTAATCTAACAATAGTCCAATTTTGGCTATTGCTAACTCTAAGCACCATCACTAGAAATAAAGAAGATTACTGTGTGGGTCATATCCAAAGATGGCCAGAAATAACTTAGTTGTTCTGTTTATGCAAACTATATAACCAAACCAGCAATCTTTGAATGTAGGGGCAGGTTTTGCTGAATATCCCAAGAATATCTGTAGAAAAGGAAAAGCTTGCTCCCATGCTCCTGACTTGAATAAATGTTAACCTTCTGTTTGAGAGACAGAGCCTCAATTTATATTGGGGAAGATGACCAAAATCAAAAGGAAACAAACAAATCTCACCTTCTTTAATTAAAGGTGGAGTGAATCCAACATGAAAACCGAAACCCACCAGGCGCAGCCGAAACTGCTTTGTCAGCAGGACCAGAGCCCCTTTGCCTTCTCTTTTCACTTTCAAGAGTCCAGGGCTCATTAAGGGGCTCCCAGAGGGAACGGCGCAGACCACTGGTCAGCACTGTGGGAGCTGGCAGTCCCTGCAGGCCCACAGGACATGCCATTTGCAGACTGTACAAGCAGGACAGAGTGTGCTCCTGAAATTAAACAGCTGTCAGTTTATGTCTCATCTTCAACTAGGGAGCCTCCAAAATAGAATAAGCCTGCAAAAAAAAAGTATGTGCAAGAGACGCTCCTCCATATAATGTTTTTTGAGAAATAACAATCCTTAGTGCAGTGGGGTGCTATTAATCTAATTGTCATTATTTTTGTTAATAATGGTGGTTATTCAACGGGAACCATGCCACTAAGGAAGTGCAGTTCATTTTGTTGTTATTGTTGGCTTGTTTCTTCTTCTTTTATTTGTTTTTGTTGTTATCATTGTGATTATTGTCTCTGTGGTATCCAAATTTTCTGATCTGTGAAGTCTTCTGATGTCTGCAATTCAGTATTTCTGTAGCAAGAGCAGATGTCTTTCCCCAGTCCTTAATTTCGAAGTCATATTTATGGTCAGATAGATTGGCCAGAAGGTGTCCTAAAGTTGACTTGCTCACATGTGAACTTAGAACATCTTGTTTGCTTTTCTTATAGTGAATAAATAATACTGGATTTCTGCAAAATCCAGCCCCTTATTCTTAAAGTTTTGAAGGCTGTCAAACAGAGATACCAGGCAATATATCTTGAAAAGTAATCTACTATAAATGAATGTAAAAAGTGAAAAACTAAGCCTTAAATTCACTAAATGAAGGCCTTAAGCCAAAAATGAATCTTTACTTAAAATGGATACTTTTTAAAAAGAAAATCTTGTCTAACTTTATCAAAGTTATTCTCTATCATTTTCTTATAAAAGTTTCTTGTAGGTTTCCAAATATTTTCCAATCATATATTCCATTATTTTACTTTTCGACATAAATGGAATTGCATTGTAAAGTTCTGAAACTTATGTTCCTCACCATATAAATTTTGCCCAGCATTCTGTATCCTTACAAGAAATCTACCTGTCTTTAATGGCTGCATAATAGTTAAATAATGAATATTCCACATTAGGTTTATTAAGTCCCTTCTTGATGAATCCCCTGGTTGTTTCTACATTTTTGTGACTATAAATATTGCTGTCTTGAATATCCTAATATAATTATGAACTTGACAAGTGTCTGTAGAATATCTCTAGATGTGGAATTGGTGGGGCAAAAGAAAAATGTCAAAGTTTTACAATCTAATGTCAAAAATATGCTGTTACTTCATTTTTACATCAATTTTCTGATATGTAAGGGTCTGTTCACAACAACCTATTAGATATATATACCGAAATCAGTAAAATCTCATTATAATCATTAGATAATATCTGATTTGAATAAAAATTAGCATGAGTTTTATGAATATGGTAACAGCGTTTTATTGTATACACATATGATGAAATTACATCTCAATTTAATAGTAAGGTAACTATTAAATTTAAGAGTAGGGCAGCTAAAAATTACATGCTAATGTGATACAATAGAAAGTATAGTACCACTTATGAAGTGTCTGGCCAAAAATACTTGCCCTGTAGCTAATGAAACATTTAGGTCTCAGTTTCACATTGTAGGAAATACAGGTGATAAAGTTAAATGATATCATGAGGAAACAATGGGACAAACTTAAAAGATGGAACTTTACAGAAACTGGACTAGTCTCTTCAATATGTCAATACGATTTAAAACAAAGGAGGACAACTCTTCTAGACTAAAATCAAGAGAAATAACGACACAATGAAAAAGTTGCTATTTATTGTATATCAGTGTTAACAAATATCTTCTCGTGCCAGAAAACAAGGACATGCCCCAAAACCCATAGGGGTATGTCACAAGGACAGGGAGTCAACTTAAAAGCATGCCTGCTTGTGAAATTTGGGACAATGTGAGCATCCAAATGAATAATGACAGGAATGTATTAGAAAAGCTTAATAAAATAAGTTCATGAGTCTACACTGGGAGAAAAAAAATTAAAAGGGGAGAGGGGAAGGGAAATTTCATGCTTGAAGAAAAATTCCACTTAACGATTTTTTAAACAATAAAATCACCGTATTGCACCCGCCACCATGATAATTGATTCTGGCAAGACTCACCAGTGAACTAAAACTATTGAGTGAAAGATTACTGGGGAACACAATATTTACACAGTATCAAACTCTCAACCAAAAGATAGCTTATTAATTGCAGAGGTAAAAGAGTACATTTTAATGGTGAAATCTGAAAGACACTATTTTAACCAAATAGCCAAATTTAACATCCCTAATAATAAAACAAACTGAGCCTGTAAGCTTTCTGATGTGACTCAGCAGGAAGGACACAGCTTCGCCTTCGTGGTATTCCTGCCAGGAATATTGTACCTGAATCTGATTGTGAAGCGACCACCACACAAATTCACACTGAGGAATATTCTACAACACAGCTGCTCGTTAAAAAGATTAATGTCATAAAAGCCCTAAAAAAGTCTGGACGACTATTCTAGTTTAAATGTATTGTATTACTGTTTATATTTTCTGAATGTGAAACTTGTAGTGTGGTTTTATAAGCAAATGTACTGGTTTTTGGGAGGTGCCCACAAAGTATTCAGAGAAAAAAAAGTCCTGATTCCTGCAACTAACATTCAAATGGTTCCCATTTCCTCTGCCCCCACCAAAAGTGTGGTACATGTATGCATACACATACATATATGCATGTATGATGTGTGTGTGTGAGTCTGTGTGTAACTTTGTATGTCAGTATACGTTGTGGGGGGAGGAGGTGGAGAGAGGGACCACACAAAGGTAACAAAATGTTAACAATTAGTGAATGTGTATGAAAGCTATACGGGTGTATTAGTTTGCTCAGGCTACCATAATAAAATACCACAGACTGGGTGGCTTAAACAACACAGATTTACTTGCTCACAGTTCTAGAGGCTGGAAGTCCAAGCTCAAGGCGTCAGCAGGTTGGTCTCCTCTGAGTCCGCTCTCCTGGGCTCTTGCTGCCTCTTCACAGGGCCAGGCCTCTGCACACGCCCCCACCCCCGCCTCCACCCCACCTCCACCCCCGCCCCTGGGGTCTCCGTGTGTCCAGATCTCCTCTTCTTATAAGACACCCGTCAGGTTGCATTAGGGCTCATTCTAACGGCTTCACTTTAACTTAGTCACCTCTTTAAAGACCCTGTCTCCAAAATGAGTCACATTCCGAAATACTGTGGTTTAAGACTGCAATATCTGAACTTTGGAGAAACATGATTCAGCTCATAACAAAATGTATTTATTTGACTATTTGCAACTTTTCTGTAGGTTTGAACATTCTCAAAATAAAAAGTTGGGAGAAAAAAATAAGATGCTCGTGGGTCCTCCATATACTTCTCTAAAATCAAATTATTTTGAGAATCAGAAATATTTCGGTATGTGTTTGTGGCTGAATTACTTAGGCAAACTGTGTAAGATATTATGGAAAGAATTTCTTCTTCTTTGAAAGAAAACAATTAACCGAAGCTAGACTGCATTACTCAACTTCTCTCTTGTCAGTCCAGTCTGGGACGAGAAAGGAATGTAACTCATATCAACAATCCTCCCGCACCGTACACACACAGACACACACACACAGACACACACACACACACACACACACCACACATACCCTCCCCCCCACACACATACCCTAAATAAAAACATCCTAGAAACTGAAGCACAGTTTTGAAATTCAAAATGAAAAACTACCCTATTATTTTCCCAAAAATCATAACTTTTTTATTAACTTATTAAATTTAATGTCTCATTGGCAAAGAATATTCATAATGTAACACAGGTCAACAGTATGATACTGCTAATTGTTACCATCTTCAGATTTTTAAAAATGTTTCGATTTTGAGTTTTTTCCTCATTCTAATGTAGCTGTAAATTACATAAATATAATTGCATTCACCTTTCATTTTCAATTTCTCTTGATAGTTTTCAGTCCTAAAGCCTTTTTTCCCCTCAAGCTGTGATTTGTCAGGTTTTGTAACCTCTGAGTATTGTCAGCGTGGCCTGCGTGTGGATGGGAAACCTCTGGAGAAAGCCTACGCTGGTAGAAACTGATTCAGGAAGTGACATTCATTCCTCTGAGTGAGTACTGAACCGATGCCCCAGCATAAGAGGTGTTATCTTTCTGAAAATGACAGAAAACAGAGGTCTTAACTTCAGTATAAAATGCTTTCTTTAGAAACCTCCAGAAACCACTCAGTTTCGGATTTCATGAACCGTCTTAAAAATTTTTTCACATGCATTCAAGTTTTAATATCAGAAGATCAGAGCAATTTTACTAGTTGCAAATAGGTCTTTATGACCTGATTGTTTATTCAAAAGTATTTTTATGATTTTAAAGTTAGATATTTTTTGTTCAAACATTTTCAGAAATAAAAGTATAAATGAAGTAAAAACTCAGACATTATACTCCATCCAGAGTCCAGAATTATTACCGTTTAATAAATGTATTATTACAAAGTCTAGAAAACAAAGGAAAAGAATAAAGCATTTATCCTGACTTTCTTGTATAAACTATATCTCAGGATAACTAAAATATAAATTTGCAGAGGGAGCAGAGCAAGATGGCCGAATAGAAAGCTCCAGTGATCCACCCTCTGCACGAATACCTAATTCAACAACTATCCCTGCAAGCAAGCACCTTCAGAAGAACCAAAAATCAAACTACCTGGCTTTAACATTGTAGCAAGGAAAGAGGCACAGAAGTGGGCAGAAAAGACAGTCTCGCATTGCCTCCGCCACCCCTCCGCCATCCCCCAGCAGTTACAGTAGCTCACCGAGTGGAGAGAGGACCTGTGTGCCCAAGGGAGGGAGAGTGAAGTGCCTGTGGGACTTTGCATTGGAACTCAGGGCCGCCCTGCAGAGGGGAACACAGAACATGGCAGAATTCTGCAGGTGCCCATGGAGAGAGCATTTAGATCAGCCTGGCCAGGGTAAAATCCTCTGCCTGGAAACTAGAGTTTCAGCTAGCCCCACTGCCACCTGACAAAAAGCAACCTGGGGCCTGACCTAAGTTTGTAAACCAGTTGGGCCACAAAGGCTGCAGTCCTTGGGCAATTTTTACGACTGTACTCGGTCACAGCCAGTGGACTTGGGGTGCACATGACCCAGTGAGACACCAGCAGCTGCAGCCAAGCCAGTGCCTGGGTCACCCCTCCGCCAACTCCAGGCAGTGCAGCTCAGGGAGAGTCTTCTTCCACTTTGAGAAAGGAAAAGGAGGAGCTCAGAGGACTTTGTTTTGCAACTTGGGTACCAGCTCAGCCACAGTAAAATAAATTACCAAACAGATTACTGAGGCCCCTGAGGCCAGGCCTTAGTTCCTGGAAGGCATTTCTGGGCCCACTCTAGGCCAGAAGAAGACATGTTACCTTGAAAGGAAAGACCCAGTCCTGGCAGATTCACCACCTGCTGAGTAAAGGATGATTGGGCTTCAAACAAACATCAGAGGTAGCCAGGCAACAGTCCCCATGGGCTTTGGGTGACACTAGGCTGGCTTTAGCTGTGACTTGGTGCTGGTGGCCTTGAGGGAATATGCACATCACTCCTCCCCCAACTCCAGCAGCCCAGCACAGAAAGTGAGGGAAGAGAGTGAGAGACTTTGCCTGGTAATCCAGGGAATTCTCCTGTATCTTGCCCAAGTCCACCAAGGCAGTACCACCAGCAGTCTGCAACAGTCACAGCATTGCTGGGCTTGGGGCATCATCAGTGCTGATATAGTGACCAGAGACTTAGATCACAACGATCAACTCCCTTTGAGTATCTGGAAAGCCTTCTCAAAAAGGACGGGTTCGAACAAGTTCCGACTGTGAAGATTAAAGCAAATACCTAACTCTTCAATGTCCAGACATAGACGAACATCCACAAACATCAAGAACATACAGAAAAACATGACCTCACCAAATGAACTAAATAAGATATTAGTGACCAATCCTAGGGTAATGGACATAGGTGACCTTTCAGACAGAGAATTCAAAATGACTGTCCTGAAGAAGCTTAATGAACTTCAAGACAACACAGACAAGGAATTCAGAAGCCTATCAGAGAAATTCAATAGAGAGATTGAAATAATTCCAAAAAATCAAGCAAAAATTCTAGAGCTTAAGAACTCAATTGACAAACTGAGAAATATATCAGAGTCTCTCAACAGCAGAACTGATAAAGCAGAAGAGAGAGTTGGTAAGCTTCAAGGCAGGCTATTTGAAAATACACAGAAGAGAAAAAAGAAAAAAATAAGAATGAAGCATGCCTACAAGATCTAGAAAATGGCCTCAAGGAGCAAATCTAAGAGTTATTGGCCTTAAAGAAGAGGTAGAGAGAGAGACTGGGGTAGAAAATTTGTTCAAAGAAATAATAACAGAGAAGTTCCCAAACCCAGAGAAAGCTGTCAGGTACAAAAAATCATAGAACACTGAGCAGATTTAACCCAAACAAGGCTACCTCAAAGCATTTAATAATCAAGCTCCCAAAGGTCATGGATAAAGAAAAGGTCCTAAGGAAAGCAAAGAAAAAGAAAAAAAAAAAACATATAAAGGAGCTCCAATACAACTGCAGCAGACTTCAGTGGAAACCTTACAGGCCAGGAGAGAGTGGCATGACATATTCAAAGTGTTGAAGGAAAAAACCTTAACCCTAGAATATTATATCCTGCAAAAATATCCTTCAAACATGAAGGAGAAATACAGACTTTAGCAGGCAAACAAAAGCTGAAGAATTTCATCAGCATCAGACCTGTCCTACAGGAAATGCTAAAAGGAGTTCTGCAAAATGAAAGAATAAGTCATTATTGAACAATAAGAAAGTACCTGAAGGTATACAACTCACTGGAAACAGGAAAGACACAAGCACATAATACTCTATTGCTGTCATTGTGGTGTCTGAACTGCTTACATCTTGAGTAGGAAGACTAAAATACAAACCTACCAAAAGTAACAACTTTTTGAGGGACAGATTGGAAAAGAAGATATGGATGGAAACACAAAAAGTTAAAAAGCGGGGGATGGGGTAGAATTTCTGTTAGATCTCTCTTTGCTTAATTTTTGGTTGTTTGTAAGCAGAGTTGTCATATATTTGAAATAACTGATTATAAAATGTTTTTTGCGAGCATCATGGTAACTTCAAACCAGAAAACCTACAACAGATACACAAAAAATGAAAAACAAGAAATTAAAACACACTACCATGTGGTATCCGGATAGCATCCTGGAACAGAAAAATGACACGGGGGAAAAAGGAGTGAAATGGAATAAAGCGCGGAGTTTAGTTAATAGGACTAAATCCATGTTGGTCTTAAGTTGTGACAAATGTGCGGTCATCATGTAAGACGTTAACAGTAAGGGAAATCGGGTACGGGGCATGTGGGATCTCTGTACCAACTTTCCAACTTTGCTGTAAATCTGAACTATTCTAAAATACAAAGTTTATTTAAAAGTTAGAAACTATCACAATTTACAAATGAAAAAGAAAGGAATGTATCCACTTTCAGTTCTGAAGCAGTTCATTTACTGAAGAAGTGACAGGAAGTGATTATCAAAGGAATAAATAATGCTTTGAGCCTTACTTACAAGGTGTGACATAAGCCCACCTTAAATTAAGTCACAGGAAGATTAGAGAATGTGACCTATTTAGGAAAACAAGTCAGGGTTGAAAATGCTACCACGTTTTCTTGTTATTACAACTTTCCCAGAGGTTACAAAACTGTAAAGAATTGTAAACTGATCTCAGTTTACCAAAGTTCTGTGAGTTGGTGGAGCCTGGGTAGCTGGGGGATTGGTATGAGAGGGAGATTGGACTTTCACTGTAAACCATCTTTCTAATTTTGTATTGTGTTCATGCAAATATTACCTATTCCTTAAAAATTAATTAACAGTTGGCTCTGTTTAGAAAAAAACAAGTATAGCTAAAACCCTGCATATGGGTGAAAATCTGTCTCTCTCAGCCAAAAATGATAAGATTAAACCCCGTAAGCTACACAGCCAGTGGCCAGGTAAATTTAGCTAGAGAACAGAATGTCTTTTTACGCCTGGCAGAATTTTAAAATTGATACTATTTCAATGTATGAATCATGCCAAATAATACAACTATGGTTTAAAAAAAAAAAAAAAACCTACTGCTACAGTCTAGAAAATTTTCTATCATGAAAATTAAATATCAGCAAAATAAAAAGGTAATTTGTTGGTATTCATTAGCACGTTCCTTTAGCAATTCAGTAAAACTTTAAAAATACATTTTTATATTCTCAAGACACAACCTATCCAAAAATATCACCCCAATGCTGGTGGTCTCTGAACAGCAGATTTACATACACTCAGGCTTCATGTGTTTTATTAATATAATCACAGGGTTTGGCAATTTTCATTAGCCTTTAGATTAACAAAGAATGTTATGAACTGGAATATTTTCCTAGTTGCTTTAGGTTATACGTTATTTATACAAAGGTTTTCCAAGATCCTGCAGAAAATCTACTAAGGTGTACAACTTCAGTTCTGTTCTTGAAGAGTTGCTAACCACATAACTACTATATCTCCATAGTTTATTAAATTCTTATGGTGATGGTAATAAGGAAACCTCTAACCTCTCATGACTATTGGTCCAGGAGAAAAATAAGAAAATGCTACTATATAAAAATCTGACTTCCCCCAAAGTTAAAAGTTTCTAAGAACTTGTAGGAGTTTAGAATGAGAATGATTTTTAAGGATCACTTTAGTCAAATTCCTTTATTTCACAGATGAAAGATCTAGGGGTCAGAGAAGTTAGGTGGCTTGTTTATGATCACTCAGCAAATACTCGGCACACAGCATTAGAATCCACGTTTCTTACCATGTTGCTTTGCAAGGAACGTGTAGATACCTATCCTTAAATACACATGTGTCATGAACTGATATTTCCAGAACTTTACATAAATTACTGGAGTAGGGAAGAAGTCTAAGGTAAGTGAACCAATTCAATACACATGAAGTCATGGAGGAAATTTTGAGTTGCAGAGAAAAAAATAGGGAATTAATCAAGGGAAAGAGAAGATCCTTATTTACTGTCTGATAAAATAAGTCTCTATTCCTTGTTTCCATGACAGATTTTTTTCCCCAATAATACGTTCTAAATATGCATTCCCAGTGAAGTATCCCCATCCAAACATTGACCATGGACTATATTGTTTGTGAGGCATTTCGTACTTCAAGCTAATTTTATACATGCCTCCGCTTACATCAACATTGGATGGAGAAGCAAAGGTTTGAACACCAAAGGAAAGGGTGTGGGCTGGAGCTGAGAGCAGCAGTAGCCAATGATGGCAGTAAGGAAAGCTCTAACTACTAAGAACCCAGGCAATACCAAATCATGTACCCTGCATTGTAGTAATTCTTAAAAGGATGGTAGCTTAGTCTTTTCAGGCTGCTATAACAAAATGTCTTAGACTGAGTAATTTATAAACAATAGAAATGTATTCTCACTGTTCTGTGGCCTGGAAAGTCCAAGGTCAAGGTGACAGCAGATCCGATGTCTGGCGAGGCCTGCTTCCTGCTTCAGAGATGGTTCCTCTTGCTGCATCCCCACGTGGTGGGAGGGGTAAGGCAGCTGCTTTCAACCTCTATTATTTATTTATTTATTTATTTTGAGACAGAGTTTCACTCTGTTGCCCAGGCTAGCGTGCGGTGGCATCAGCTTAGCTCACAGCAACCTCACACTCCTGGGCTCAGGCGATCCTCCTGCCTCAGCCTCCCAGGTAGCTGGGACTACAGGCATGTGCCACCATGCCCAGCTGATTTTTTTCTGTATATTTTTAGTTGGCCAATTAATTTTTTTCTATTTTAGTAGAGAGGGGGTCTCACTCTTGCTCAGGCTGGTTTCGAACTCCTGACCTTAAGTGATCCTCCCACCACGGCGTCCCAGATTGCTAGGATTACAGGCATGAGCCACCATGCCCAGCCTCAACCTCTTTTATAAGGACACTAATCCTATCCCTTAGGTGGAGCCCTCATGACTTAATCACTTACAAAAGGCCTGTTAATACTATTAAGTTCCAACTTACAAATTTTGAGGGGGCACCAATATTCAGACCATAGGAGATGGTTTAAGAACTTCAGCCCACCAAATTCGAATTTCCCCAGCCCATTGCTGTATTTAGAATCATGTTTTGATTTATTAGCTTTGGCTAAAACAATTCTTTACTATCTGTACTTATTAACAATATTTGTAAACCACCTCTTTCCAATGTGGTCTTGCCACAATCATCCTTAAATAGATGGCCTCTATTATGATGTAATATGCAGAATTATCTTTGGACTTTTTTTTTTTTTTTTTTTTTGAGACAGAGTCTCACACTGTTGCCTGGGCTAGAGTGAGTGCTGTGGCATCAGCCTAGCTCACAGCAACCTCACACTCCTGGGCTCAAGCTATCCTTCTGCCTCAGCCTCCCAAGTAGCTGGGACTACAGGCATGCGCCACCATGCCCGGCTCATCTTTTCTATATATTTTTAGTTGGCCAATTAATTTCTTTCTATTTATAGTAGAGACGAGGTCTTGCTCTTGCTCAGGCTGGTTTCGAACTCCTGACCTTGAGCGATCCGTCCTCCTCGGCCTCCCAGAGTGCTAGGATTACAGGCGTGAGCCACCGCGCCCAGCCTATCTTTGGACTTTATTCAAAAATTCAAATCATGCATTCCACTAATAATTAGTTACATATATGAATATGAAAGAATAGTGATTTATAAAGGCAAGACGGTTACTAAGGACCTCTGTCATATTTATTTGAGATTTTCTTTTAAGGAACAAGATGTTTTCAGATATTTTTTGTTGCCTTTGCTCTTTACTTCAGCAAGAGTGAGGGTAATCATCTCTCAGTATTTCCCTACTCTAGTCTCCTGCAGGAGGGACTTGACATTTTGATGTGTTTTGATGTTGTCATTTTTATATGAGCATTTTCACTCTGACTAAAAAACAAACATTAAACTTTCCCTCCAAAAGAAAAAGCTTTCGTTTTCCCTACTTATAAAAATAAACAGAAATCTCTGAGTTAAAACTGGGTACTTGATTTCATCTTTTTATTTTATATGTATCCTGAAATGTTACTAAAAACCATTACGAACAAAGGAGATGAGAGAGTTTGAAGATCTTTTAGAAAGAAGGCAACAATGGTTTGGAGCTTGACTCCAGCTCTGCGTAAAATGAGGCTTTATAAATAGTTGTTATCTTCAAAGTGTTTACCACATGATTGGGGAATAAATCTAACAGAAATGAAGTCCAACAGGTAATTCATAATTAAAAGCTAAGTTGTGTTGCAGGGACTGAGAATGTTATCGGTTCAAAGCATGGAGGGAGGGCCAGGCGTGGTGGCTCACACCTGTAATCCTGGCACTTTGAGAGCCCCAGGTGGGAGGATCACTTGGGCCCAGGAGTTTGAGGCGTGAGCTATAACCACGCCAAGAGAAGACGGAGTGAAACCCTGTCTCAAAAAAAAAAAAAGGACTGAGGGCAAAAACAGAAAAGAAGGCTTCATAGTGAGGTGCCTGCAACAATTATTTTGAAAATCCTTTTGAATCTCTATTTGCAATGAGGTATTTTTTATTTGATTTTGTCATGATCCTACTGTGAAAAAGTTAATTGTATCACACTAGATTAAGTGATAAATCTATCTTGAATATGGTTGATTAAAATTGTACTGAACAAAAATGTTTAGTATAATTAGCTAAGAAAATTCCAAATCTAAGACAATATTAAACATGTTTGAATCTCTTTTCCTTGTGATCTCTTAATAAAATAATTTGAGAAGTCAGAAGTTAATAGTTTGTGGTTATTAGAAGAAATAAACCCAAATGTCCATTAGTAGAGGTGTGTTACGCAATGATGGTGTGTTCATAAAGACACAGGAAGTAGTTGTACAGAGAATGAGAAGGCTTTCAAGGGACTAATAGCAAAGAACTCCAGGATTCATCCTTAGGTGAAAAAGCAAAGTATAGAACAGAGTACAGTCATGCATGGCTTACGACAGGGATACTTTCTGAAAAATGCATCTTTAGGCCATTTCATCATTGTGCAAACTCCATGGAGTGCACGATGGTACAGCCTACTGCATTATCCATGGGCTACATGGTACCGCCCGTTGCTCCAAGAGGGCAAACCTGTACAGCTTGTGACTGTACTGAATACTGTAGACAGTCATAACATGGAAAGTATTTGTGTATCCAAACATATCTCAACCTAAAAACCACAATATTATAATCTCATGGTCCACTGTTGACCAGAAACGTCATTATGGAGCACAGGACTGCATATGATATGCTGTATTTACATAAGCAAAAAGAACGGGAAGAAGTTTTTGACGTATATGAATGAATTATTATATAGTTTTATAAACTAATTTTTAAAATTAAAAAGAAATTGCCTAAGGCTTATCTGTAAGACAAACATTAAAAAACAAGACTCCTTCCTGCAGTAGCTACTCAGTTTATCGACAGATAACCATTTAAAGAAAAATGAATGTAATTGAACTTTCAAAGAAATATGGATGGAGACAAAAAGAAACCAAACTTATAGTATCCTAGTAAATTTTTTTTTAAAAGAATGCTGCTTACTTTTAGAAACTGCCTACTTTTAGAGCAAAAACTGCCATGTTTTAGAGCACCAATGACATATCTATACACTCATAGGTGTTTTTTTTTTTTGAGACAGAGTCTCGCTCTGTTTCCCGGGCTACAGTGCTGTGGCATCAGTCTAGCTCACAGCAACCACTCATAGGTTTTTGAATTATCTTTTATCACAGATGAATTTGGCTTCCAGAACTTTATTCAGCTCTCTACAGTTTCTGTTTTTATGTTCCTTTCATTTGCTTATTATGCAGACCGGTTTGAAAGGGAGAGTTTCAGGCTCACCTCCCAGGATGTTTTTCAAGTCCTGCCAGTCCTTCCTGGGGGAGATTACAAAGGAGGCCAGGTTGCAGGGCTGCAGAATCTTTCAACAGTGTTAGCACATCTTCCTAGAGAAACCCGTGCTTTTCTTTGGAGTGTGCTCCTGACTTCGCAGATTATTACACGTGACCGTATTCAATTTAGAATCAAAGACGTTTGAGAAGAGTCATGATTTACCTTTACCAATATATTCTACCCATTTTCATTCACTCAGCTCAGGCCAGGAAATAGCAGGATTGTCATAGCACGTATTTAGGGATTATTTTAACATTTTCTGTGGCCATTTCCTGCCACAGAAACTTCCGGCCAAGTTTTTGTTTTCGGCTTTTTTCCACAAATAAATTTGATTACTCAGATAGTATCTCACTTGATATTTGTTAAAAATTGTTATTTGGGCTTTGTTTTTACATAATAATATATTTCTAATTTGCCTAAACAAAAATAATTCCTATTTCTAACCAATCACAGTAAAACAAAAGAAGTCAGGCCAGACTTGGTGGCTGGTGTCTTAATCCCAGCTACTCAGGGGGCAGAGGTGGGAGGACAGATTTAACTGGGCATTCCAGGCTGCAGTGAGTGGTGGTCCTGCCACTGCACTCCAGAGCAAGATCCTGTCTGAAAAAAAATTAAACTTTTCCTTCAGTAATCTATATTCACGTGGCCCAGTTAAGATGATCGATTTATACTGAAGAATTTTAAACTAGTTTGAATAATACATTTAAAATTTGTTTTCAGCAAACGTAAAGAATGAAGACTACACTATCTAGTCCAGTCTTCAGCAACAGATCTCGAATTTTAAAAATATTACAGTTTTTAACATGACTTCATCACTAAGTCAAATTAATGTTTACCGAAACCACTCCCATTTGAACTATTATAAAAGCTTTGCAACTGGCTATCTTAACTCCAGCCTCTCCCCAGTCCTATTCATTCTTGCCAAATTCATCTTTCTAAAATTCCACTTTCATCATGCCATTGTCTGACTCTAAACCTTTCAATAAACCTTTATAAAAATTTTAATGACGGTTATTTTACAAGACCTGGCTGATAAAACACCATTGTATCAACGCAGGAGTTGGTTACATAAATTGAACATTGGTGTCCTTTATGGAACTGAAGGCTGGCTTCTGCTTCCTCCCTCGTCTACTATCCGAGTTCAATTTGTTGGTAGACTTAACTATTTGCTCAATTTCCTTTTCATGATTTTAAAGCAAATTCTTTGACACCCCTCCCTTCAAAAAGTGGAGCCTAATTCCCCTCGGCTTGAATGTGGGCTGGGTTTACTGACTCACCTCTAGTGAATAGAATATAGTGGCAGTTATGCTGTCCGGTTTCTGAGAGTAGGTCACAGAAAGGAGAGCCTCCGCTCTGCCCTCTTTCTTGAATGGCCAGCCACCTTGCCATGAGGACAGTCAGCCCCGCGGAGAGGTTGGCATGTGGAGAGGAACCAGCTTTCCATCACCAACTGGCCAGCCACGTGAGTGAGTCGCCTTGGAAGCGGATCCTCCAGCCTCAGCCGAACATCCTGTGGATCCCAGGATCTCTGGCTTTGAGTCTTCCAGCTGCGACCCCAGATATTGCCAAGCAAAGAAAAGCCACCACCACAGTGCCCTGCCTGAATTCCTGACAGGCAGAAACTGTGAGATCATAAATGATTTTTATTATTATAAGTTTGGTGCAATTTATTATGCAGTAATAGATAATTAATACACTCCTCATGACACAGGTTGTCACCGTGCTAGGCAGTAAGGATTCCAAAAAAATTAAGCTAGATTTTGCCTTCAAGGATAAGAATCTACCTATCAATATGTTTTCTGCTTAAGGGACCCTGGCTTTGAGCTTTGGTATAGCGGCCCTAGATAGGTCATTTAGAACTCCTGGTTTTATAGTTTTATTTTATATCTTAGATATTTTTAATCTAAGTTATTTTATAACCTCATTTTATTTCCTAACCATATACATGTGTGTGTTTGTTTGTTTATATACTTCATAGTGAAAACTTACTTGAAAAAAAAGAAAGGGAACTATAAGTAAATTTTAAGTATTCAATTTTCTGTGCAACATTCTGTTTTAAAATAATGGTATTATTTTTATAAAACTACATATGCTTATTCTAAGAAATATGTCAAAGGATAAACCTTAAAAGCGAATATAATCAGGACTCTAATACAAATACAAAAGTAGTCTGGGATAAGGTTTTATTTATTCAATTTATTAATCTATGAAGGAACCATAAATTGTAAGATATTACAAGCAGGTCAGTGGATAATTCAAAGTATGACGTATTTGTCAAATAAGGAATGTCGTGATGAATTTACAAATAGATGTAAAAACTGGCAGAATTGATCCACAAGCCAGTAATCAATTGTATTGCACTGGACACAATTTGCATTTCTTTGGAGAATAATTTACATTACTATGTCTTTTTTTCCCCCATGGCTTGCCATTATTCAAAGAATTGAGGACATTGCCTTGTAGAATATCCCCAAATTTGCATTTGTCTAATTTGTTTCCTTAGCAGTAGATTCACCATAAACATTTTAATAAGAATATTTTGTAGGTGGTGTTAAAATTTGTGTCATTTTGTTGAACAGGTAGATGGTATCAAATTTTGCACTGCTATTAACAATGCTCCAAAGCCTAACTTTTCACATGTATATGATTATCTCCTTGGGACAATAGTTCTGAACTTGAAGGTCCATGAATGCCAGCTGGGGAGCTCATTGAAATTGCCAACAACTGCAGATAACTCTAGACATGCTAATTCAACCCATCCTGGGCTGAGCTCAGGACCCTACATTTTTCATCACCACCCAAGATTTTTCAGTTAGTGCTGAACAGAAGAGCACACTTAACAAACCACTAATTTAGAGAAAACTACCAAAACTGGGCTTGTGGAGGAGGAAAGCCTACAAACTTTTTTAATTTAAGCATGTTTTTCAACCTATTTATCAAAAGGCTCCTATTTCCTTAAACCACAGCCAACAAAGTGTTTGCCAACCTTTACACTTATTAATATTTCTAATTTACTACCTATTTTACCTCTGGAGTAACATTTTAAAATATGAATTGATTTCTTTAAACTAAAAACTAACACATGTACAATGAAGATTTATCAAGTATTTTTACCTTTATTTTAACTTAAAGAAAAAAGAGGATGAATTTGAATGGCCTCCCTGGAGGATTAAAGTCTGATTTTATATTTCCCTAGCCTTCCTTTCAAAGAAAGGCAGCCAGAAGGGGGATGGGGTGGAGGAGGGAAAGGCTGGCATCCCCTGGGGAGCAGGTATCCCCGGGAAACAAAGGAAGTTCACCAACAGACTTTCTGTTCAGGTGAAAAAGATTAAGCATATTCATTTTTTTCTCCTCACATTCAGTAATCTTCATTGTGTTAAGATGGGGCATCATAAACACTGTTCAATCTACTGTGTAATATACATAGCACAGTGTTATCAATAAATATTATCTCATGTCTTTAAAATTTTACTATTCAAATGTGTCCTTTTTTGTTGTTTTGCTTTGTTTTAGGCCACCTGGTTACCGGATTGGGAACTTTCAAAAGCACTCAGAGAAGACTGCGCATGCTTAGGTCCCCGTGGGCAGGCTGAAGACTGGACAAGAGTTGCTGATAAGACGAAGCTATAAATTCTAAGGACACCTGAGAGAGCTCGGGGCACACCGCCTCGAAGTGTGGCACCTGGGCGCTGGAGGAAACAATGGGAGCAGACAGGTCTCTCTGATCATCCCCACCAGCTCCCTGCAGCCGATCATAAGCCGGTCACGTGAGAGGGGCCCTCCCTTTATCTGGAGAAAAGGAATGTCCTTATCTCTGGGGACACAGGGACGCAGAAGAATCCGAACAAACAGGGCTTGCTAAGTTCCCCCAGTTTGTTACCCTCAGATCTTACTTCCGTTGTCCAATCATACTCCTCTGCGATTACCCAAACAGCAAAGAAAAAAAATAGCATACTGATTTCTCTTTGTCAAAAGTCTTCTCTCTCATGAATTTTACATTTTTTCCCCTATCCTTGAGGTGACCATATCTATACGTACGTAGGGCCCAGAGCGAGTGAATAACCTAAACTTTCATGAATTAGTAGTTTTGCTCCATTTCAATCTCCTTGAATGTGGTCCTTCACTTTTTCTCAATCTTGAAGATACGTTTTTCATAAGAGATCACCATTCTTTTATAAGATTAATATTCATTGCATATATGCAGGACATGCGACTCCAACATGGGGCACCTTGGCATGCTGAGTATTTTAAGCTGAAGGCAATTAAGAAAACCTCAGTAGCAGGAAGATCATTCTCTGACCTCCTACCTTTCCTCCTTGAAAGTAGCCATAAAAGAATTCTCTGGGGCTGGGTGTGGTGTTGTAATCCCAGCACTTTGGGAGACCGAAGCAGGAGGATCAGTTGAGGCCAGGAGTAGAAGACCAGGCTGGGCAGCACAGCAAGACTCTGTCTTTACAAGATTTTTTTAAAAAATTAGCCTAGTGCGGGGGTGCACACCTGTAGTGCCAGCCACTCGGGAGGCTGAGGAAGAATGATCCCTTGAGTAGGGAAGTTGGAGGCTGCAGTGAGCTGTGATCGTGCCACTGCACTCCAGCCTGAGTTGACACAGTGGGACCCTGTCCCTAAAAAAAATAAAACAAGAAATAAGAATTCTCTGACCTACCTCTCCTGAAAGTAGGTCATAACCCTCACTCCAAATGAATTCTGCTCTGTACCCAAAGGCCAAGAGGAATCTGAACTCAGAGGCCTTGCTAAGTTCCCCCAGTTTATTACCATTAGGTCATACCTTTTTGTCCTCCAATCATACTCTGCACAGCAGTCCATAAAAACACAGTTTTCCCCCAGGCCTATCTTCATTTTTGAAGACTCTCATGTCATGTAAAACTTATATTAAATAAATTTGTTATGCTATTCTCTTGTTAATCTGTCTTTGTTATAAGGGTGTCACCCATAAACCTTGCAATGGGTAAAGAGAAGATATTACCTTTTTTCCTCTAAGGAAGGCTAAGGCAAGAGTATATATTTATATTATTTGTTCTTTTTCAAAATGAAAATTAAAGATATCACATTTATATCAATGTTTAGCAAGTGCTGGTGCATTTTTCTGCATTGTAGGTTTTAAACTGAGTGGAAGTTTATATATCATAAATACAGGAAGACCAATCTGAAATTTCCAAACCACTTTGTTAGGAAATGAATAGAAGTGATTCAAGTATATTTTGTGTTCTCAACACATTGAATATTTCTCTTAAAACTGCATTTCTTTGAATCAATAAACACTCCCATGGTACACACGTGTACTTATCTTCCTTACCTCATGAAACAGGTACTAGGCTCTGCGCTTGGTTTATCTTGGAAAAACGCTTTGTTAACAAACAAAACCTAGGTAATATTCATAACTTGCAATGAGACTGCACTGAAACTTACACAGTAAACACAAAGCAACATGTATGGTATTTTGTTTCCACTTTATGATAAAACAAATCTTTTTTTCTTTCATTCAGTGTTGGTATAAACAAATGAGCTCAGCCTAGAATACAGATGTGACTTGAAAATATAAATGCATAATATGAAAATGTAAATGATTCATATATTTCCCCTAATTTTTTTTTTTTTTTTTTTTGAGACAGTATCTCACTCTGTTTCCCGGGCTAGAGTGCCATGGCATCAGCCTAGCTCACAGCAACCTCAAATTCAGGGGCTTGAGCAATCCTTCTGCCTCAGCCTCCCGAGTAGCTGGGACTACAGGCATGTGCCACCATGCCCGGCTAATATTTTTTTTCTATATATATTTTTAGTTGGCCAATGAATTTCTTTCTATTTTTAGTAGAGACGGGGTCTCGCTCTTGCTTGCTCAGGCTGGTTCTGAACTCCTGACCTTGAGCGATCCACCTGCCTTGGCCTCCCAGAGTGCTAGGATTACAGGCGTGAGCCACCACGCCCGACCCATTTCCCCCAATTTTTTTTTTTTGACAGAGTCTCACTCTGTTGCCCGGGCTAGACTGAGTGCCGTGGCATCAGCCTAACTCACAGCAACCTCAAACTCCTGGGCTCAAGCGATCCTTCTGCCTCAGCCTCCCAAGTAGCTGGGACTACAGGCATGCGCCACCATGCCCGGCTAATTTTTTACATATATTTTTAGTTGTCCAATTAATTTCTTTCTATTTATAGTAGAGATGGGATCTCGCTCTTGCTCAGGCTGGTCTTGAACTCATGACCTTGAGCGATCCACCCGCCTCGGCCTCCCCGAGTGCTAGGATGACAGGCGTGAGCCACCGCGCCCCGCCCCTGGTTATAATTATTTTTAACATAGAACTTTGAAAACGTGACAAATATTCACATACTCTATATGACATTTTCAAGTTTTATGCAATTTTAATTAGTCTAGTAGCTAGCTTCCTTCTGATACTAAGAGTTATACGGACCAATTTTATTTATTTATGTTTTATTGTTAGAGTTCTAATTACAAAAATAAAACATGGGGGTGGTACAAATCCAAATAATATTTAAAAACATAGATAGATTTAAAAATTGGAAATCTCTAATGCACCCTTCCCTGTAGCCTAGTATCTCCCAAGAGGAAAGCAGGACAGTTACAATACTAGAGTACCTATTTTCAGTAGCTGTCTGCGTAACACTGTGTGCACCTGTAACTCCATGCATGTATACAGTAAGTGCATGAACACTGCCTGCACCGTTCTCTGACTTTCTATTTTTCCTCTAAAAAGGATGCACCCTTTACTTTCTTGCTAATAGCGTATGATGAATGTGCAGCTCCCTGATCCCTCGATGATACAGGTCACTTCTGTCCTGCTAACTCTTTTGTACACCGGAAGGAAGCACATTTTGGTGGTTTGCTTACATTTCCCTGATTTCTAGTCAGAGTGGGCATATTTTTAAACCTTTTGGGGCCTTTTGCGTATCTTCCGTGAATCGCCTGTGTTTGTTTTCCTCACAGATTTGTTGGCTCAGCTGCGTTACTTTCTTCTCTCATCCAGTTGTAGAAAATGATTATTTAGTGTGTGTTTTACGTGGACGGTGCGGCTGTGTTCTGTAGTGCGTGCCTTCTTTTTTTTCTTTTTACCTTTTTACATTTTTCATAGAAGAGTCTTTCATTTGTATAGTGAAGTCAGTCAATGCTTTTCATTTGCTGTTTCTAGATTCCTCTAAAAGGCTTTCCAAGATTTAAAAACTAAAATTTCCCAAAGGACAAAGACCCACGACTCACACATGGGTGACCCTGACTGTGTGGCAAAGCCGCGGTGGAGAAATACCATCTTACCGATAAATGACGCTGCCTCGTGTGGCTTGCTATATCGGGGAAAAATGGATCTAGACATTACATCATTCCTCACAAAAAAAAAAAAAAACATTTTAGATGGATTGAAACGATACATTTACAAGACAAAAAGCAGTTCTGTGGGACCCTGTGCCTATGGTCCATGTTGCAGATTCACACATGAGAATAAAAAGCACCGGGTGATTTCTGCTACTTTCTATGACTGTCATGAAATATAAGGGGCGTTACGAATGCACATTTTGGCAGTCCTCGAGGTTCCTGCAGTCTGTCCTGCTGCAATAGGAACAGTCAGCTCATTTAAGATTGGTAAACAGCAAAATTATTTCAACATGAAATGTGAAAATTATGTTGGTGCTCACAGCATTTTTCCCTAGGCAAATGGAGTTGGGGTATTAGAATTATAACCTATAACAAGAAAAGAAGAATGACTCAGCTCGTCTTCCAGACAAAAGGGGAGCTCTGTAAGACCTCTGTTAGGAAAAGAAGGCCAGCGTGGTGGCGCATGCCTGCAATCCCAGCTACTCGGGAGGCTGAGGCAGGAGCATCGCTTGAGCCCAGGAGTTCCAGGCTGCAGCGAGCTGTGATCGCACCACTGCACACCAGCCTGGGAGACCGAGTGAGACCATATGAGAAAGAAAGGGAAGGAAGGAAGGAAGGAAGAGAGAGAGAGAAAGAAAGAAGAAAGCAACAGCAAGCCCCTGCACCGAGTGGGGCTCACCCCGGCCTTGCACAGCTGTGGCTCGTGGCAGGAGGCACATCCTGTGGCCGCGTACCTGTGGCCGACAGACGCAGACCTCGTCTCCCGTCTGGTGCTGCCCGGAGCCCAGCACCCGCCGGTCCTGTGCACCTCCCATACTTTCTGAGACAGCCTCGGGCTGCCTGCGCTGTCCACATGAACTTTGCAGTTTCTCTCCCAAAGCACCGTTTTTTGTTTGGGTTAGCGCTTTGGTGACAGAGGTCAAAGATTTTGAACGGTTTGTGGCTCAGTATAATTGTCCCATAAACGCTGGTATTTTGGGTCCATGATTTTAAAGAAGTCACCGTGTTTAATGAATGCATATAATATGCTTGGAAAGAAATACCTATTGTCTATAGAAAGTACCGAAATGTAAATTATATATATGTATATAGTCTTCCATAGAAACAATGTTATAACAGGGTTGTATTCACGTCCAAAAACAAAAGGCCCTGCTCTTTTTCACAAATGATCACAAGTGGCATATTTACCTAAATTTTAACATAGCTGTACACTGCATAGTATAAAGCTGACAACAGAGTATCACACAATAGTCAAGAATGGTGCTGTTGAAATTTCTAAAAGCAGATCTGTGCAGGGCAAGAGGAGTGGGTGTTATCAATAAGAGCCACCGATGCTCTCCTGAGGGCTCGTGGTCTCAGAACGGATGCCCTGAGGAGAAGGCTCCCCCAGAGACTCAGACAGAGGGAACCAGGACAAGCTGTGGAAACCCAGAGGCAGTTCTGTGTTTGGACCTGGGTCAGAGGAAACCAGGTCTGACAGTCGAGGCTGTGGACAGTGACCATGTGGTCCCACACGCTGGGTGCAATAAACGCCCTCTTCGAAAACCATGTGTAGAACTGAGCTGTGTAAGTTGGATTGTTTGGGGATGAAGTTGAAGGACAGCCTGTAATCTTTCATTCTTTATTTCTAAGCAGGTGTTCTACCTAGTACAGAAAACTGGGTCGGCCAACTTGCAGTGTTCAGCAGCAACGCTATTTATTGTTAAGGTGGACGGCTTTTCAAAGCGAAACCACGCTTGAGTCACATCGTCCCACCCCATGAAACACTCACGCCGCCCACACTCCAGGTGTTTCTCTGCACCCCGGAGTTCTGAGGAGGGAGGCCACCTACCGTCACAGCTGGGCAAGGCGTGGTTCCACTGGTGGTTTTGCTCACAGAGAAGGGGCTCGTTGTCACTCAGCGTGTACCCCGGGTCGCAGCTGAACGTCACCGTGGACCGGACGCCGAAGTTGCTGCCATGGCGATGGCCGTTCACTGGGATGCCTGGGTCGAGGCAGGAGTCGGACTCCAGAGTCACACCTGGGTGCACAGAGAAAACGTGTCATGTGGGGATCTGGCTGGTTTACCAAAGAGAAAACGTGTCCGTGCCGTGTGCTGTGGAATACTCCCAGGCATGATAAGACCTGGAAAATTATGCAGGTGAACCCAACAACCCAGTAATGTAAAAATGAACACATCTTCAAATTTTTGACCCTGTGTTTCAAATTAGATTCATACTGTCACACTATTTACCAGCTGGTATCTAAGCAGTACAACCTTGAGAAATCCATCGACCTCCCTGAATTTTACTTTACTTCTTGGAGATTAATGGACTGCACTAAACGAAGTCTGTTTTTCCTGCTTTCTATCACGTATACACATGTACATGCATGTACACACACGTATACATTATATAAAATGTTTCAGTTAGATTTTGGCAGTTATGCTTTAACTTTCTCAGATGTGCACGCACACACCACAGCACGTACGCACATATAGAGCAATTTAAAGGGCACTAGAGTAGGTTTTCAAAAATCGCATTCCATAAATCCATATAATATTCAAGTCTGCACTTAAGTCAGTCCCCTTCAAGGTGGCTACAAGTAGCCTATGCTAAAAGATGTGAAAAAATAAAGTGCTGTGTACAGCTAAGTAATTGTGATCATGTCATTATAAGAGTTTCTTTACTCTGTGTCTTACATTAAGGTGTTTCTTTCTTTCCAGAATAATATATATTTTTAAAGGTAGTGAAAATGAGAATCAGGGAAGAGAACATGATTGCAAGGTTTACACCTGCAAAGTTGCTACTGCTGTACGTATGTCACTCTCTCAGCAAGGCTCAGAGCATCGGGATAATGATCCGAACTGTTAGCCAAAAATCACAGTATTTGCAATACGGTCAGTCTCCAAAAGTCATCTTTGGAATGTTGTTTCTGGTCATTACATTTATGTCACCAAAGTTTGAGTGAAGTAACTTACGGATATACCTCCCCTCATTAAGTCAGATACATGAAATACAAATGAGGGGTGACTTTTTAAACAATAGTAATAAACAGTAGGTGATAATACTTCCTTATCATCATAGTAACAGGAACGTACATAGGACACATGCAGGACAGCTAAGCCGAGACACAAAAATGTCTAGTAAGGAACGTGGTCTCCGTAGAGCGCCCAAGTTCCTGGGAGTTAACCGCTAACCCCTTGGAATTCCCCAAGTGTCAGGAGCGTCTTTTTGATTCGCGGTGGCCCCTGGGCAACATGACCTTAGTCCAACCTACAGGGAGGGGCGACTGGAGACTGAGTTGAACCACGTGGGCAATAACTCAGTCAATCCGCCCAGGTAACGAAATCCCAATAAAAGTCTGGACACTGGGGCTGGGGGAGCTGCCCTGCTTGGCCCTGCTTGGTGCGTGCTCAGCCTGCGCCACGGCCGGGAGCGGGCAGCGCCGTCCAGGACTCCGAGGAAAGAGGAGGAGGGTCATTAATAATTTTGTAAAGCAAGGGAGGTTTACAGCGCCAACCATTTGTGACGGAAGACAAAGGAGAGAAGAGCAATGATGTTATTTTCAAATGGCATAAACAATTTGACATAAACCATTCCTGGGTCGCGTGGGCAACCCGTTTTTTAAGAGCGACTTTGCCACACGGTCAGAGTCACGTGTGTTGAGTCGTGGGTCTTTGTCCTTTTGTTTTGCCCTTTGAGAAATTTTAGCTTTTAAATCTTGGAAAGCCTTTCAGAGGAATCTAGAAACAGCAAATGAAAAGCATTGACTGATTTCACTATACACATGAAAAACTCCTCTATGAAAAAATGTAAAGAGGTAAAGAAGAGAAGGCACGCAGTACAGAACACAGTCGCACTCCCCATGTAAAATATCACCTTACCCCGTTAGAATGGCTTTTATTAAAAAGCCCAAAACAGCCGGGCGCGGTGGCTCACGCCTGTAATCCTACCACTCTGGGAGGCCGAGGTGGGTGGATTGCTCAAGGTCAGGAGCTCGAAACCAGCCTGAGCAAGAGCGAGACCTTGTCTCTACTATAAATAGAAAGAAATTAATTGGCCAACTAAAAATATATGTAAAAAAAAAAATTAGCTGGGCATGGTGGCGCATGCCTGTAGTCCCAGCTACTCTGGAGGCTGAGGCAGGAGGATCGCTTGAGCCCAGGAGTTTGAGGTTGCTGTGAGCTAGGCTGATGCCACGGCACTCACTCTAGCTCGGGCAACAGAGTGAGACTCTGTCTCCAAAAAAAAAAAAAGAAAGCCAAAAACAACAGATGTCGGTGTGGATGCAGACAGAGAGGAAAGCTCATATAGTGTTGGTGGGACTGCAAATTAGTGCAACCTCTCTGGAAAACAGTATGGAGATTCCTCAAAGAACTCAGAGTAGACCCAGCATTCCATCCAGCAATCCCACCTACTTACTGGGTATCTACCCAGAGGAAAAAAGTCATTTTATCAAAACAACACCTACACTCGAACGTTTATGGCAATGTAATTCACAATCGCAAAGATGTGCAATCAACCCAGGTGACCATCAGAGGCTTAACAAAACGTGGCACGTGTATACCATGGAATACTACTCAGTGAAAAAAAAAGATGAACTATGCCTTTTGCAACAATTTGCATGGCACTGGAGACCATTATCCTAAGGGAATTATCTAAGGAATGGAAAAAGAAACACCACGTGTACTCGCCGTTAAATCGGAACCGACCGATGAGCCCATGTGTGCACAGAGGGGAGTAAAACCCAGTGGAAATCAAGCAGGTGGCGGGGGCGGAGGAGAGGGGAGAAAACCCACCTGACGGGTACAGCGAACACTCTCTGGGTGACGGACACGCTTATAGCCGTGACCCCAGCATGAAAAGAGCGGTCCATGGGACCAAAAACATTTGAGCCCCTTTACTACTTTGAAATAAGAGAAAAACGAGAGCACAGGTCTTAAATTCGACCGTGGGTGCGCGGCGGCCTGGCGGGCGGGGGGCCCCGACTCACTCTCGTAGTGGATGAGGAAGCCCACGCTGGAGCGGCTGTTGTCCGTGGTGAACAGCAGGTACATGAAGTTCCCGGTGCTGATGAGGAACTGCGGGGCTTGCGTGCCGTGGTACTCGCCGATCAGCGGCGACGAGCTGGCCGGCCCGTCCCGGACCTCCAGGGTGTCGTAGTTGACCTCTGTCTGGAACCTGCAATTGGGCGTCAGGGCAGAGCGAGCCAGGTCAGCTCGCAGACCTGCCCGGGACACCTCCCTTCGCTAATTAAAGACCCATCTGTATCAAGGCAGATCGGGTATTTAAAGTTCTACGTACTTTTGCAATCGGGGAGGGCGGATATAATACGTCAGACTAGTATGTTTTTCCTGGAAGAAACGGCACACCCCACCTCCCCTTCCTCTTACCGATGCCCAGTCTCGTAACACCGCAGGTACTAAAGGGGGCGTTATTCAGCTTAAAACAAAAACGCCGTGAACTAGATTAGTGTTTTTAAATAATAAATAGTCCTCATTTAGCAAAAAAAAGTCTATTAGTATTCATTTTCAAACTGTTTTTCATCATTCTCTACGTAACAGCATTATGGACATCTTAAAGGGGGCGTAGTGATGGGAGATTATCTTTTAAAGGAGGAAGGTAATTCGAAATCCAGGGCAGTGCTTTAAATACATTTCATGAAAAAAGAAAATCCTGTGCTTTTCTTAAAAATCGCATTAGCTCTTTCAGGGCGCCAGAATAACACCGAGCACATTGCTACTTCGGGAACCAAATGATACTTTTACGACTTGAAAAAGTTACAGCAGCTCCCAAAAGGTGCTCGACTCTTCTTATGCCGCCAGAGAGCCCGGCCTGAGATTATGTTTATATGAAGCCGCAGCCACCCGGGGACCCTCTGACGCAATCAAGGTGCCATTCCAGGCGTGAGATAATTTTCTAAATGGGCCCGTCTCGCCCTCAAAGAGCTAACCTGGTTTCCGAGCGTCTGCCTGTGCTCTCAGGGAGCAGCTTAAGCCTCGTAAGCCTCTGACTCACTCCGCCACTCCGAGCCCAGGCCATTATCCCCCACGCTCTGGGCTGGATACTGCTGATGAGGAGGAAGACGACTGGGGGAGAGGAAGCTATCTGAATTTCACGGCATGGAGCCACAGAAAGGGATGTTGAAACCACATGGCTCTGGTCTGTTCATCATCGAATTACGTGCACCCCTCCCAGGGCAAATGCACAATTAGACATTCTTGCAACTGGCTAGAGGCGCACCCTGAAACCTGTTCTTCTACAGAGAGGAATTAAACAACTTGTGTGTCACGTGGCTAGACGGGAATGAGGCTGCAGGCGGGTGCAATTGGGATCGGGAGAGTGCCGGCTTTGTCTTCGGCTATTGTAAAACGTTCTCTGGACTCGGCCATTTCTCGGTGGTTTGAGTACCAACTCAGGAAATCTGGATTTCAGGAAGGGAATCTCATTTGGTCTATCCACACTGAAGTACTCACGTCCCCTTGCTTGACTGACAGCAAGGACCGACAAAGGGTGCACCCCGACGGGTGGGAGGAAACAGAAACACCTGCAGGTTCTTCGTCACTAGGTGACCTAACACACACTGCAGGAGTCAGGACGGAATTTGAGATTCGTGTGTGCAAACACATCCCCCAAGAGGGCGCCAGCCCGCGGATGGATGAAGGTGTGAGCTAACACCGCGTCACGCACTAAGAGTTGTACACTACGTCTAGGGTAAATACCACACGTGTCTGAAAACATCCGAAATATGAGGTACCCCGCGTGGAATTTAGCAAAACATCACACTGAGACAATATTGAGAAGACAAGATTGGGAAAAATTAAACAAGTATCTTGCTTCAGGCAACTGAAAATGAAGTGTGAGTAAATCGTGCCAAATGGGAACACGCACAATCGCGATTTTTCTGAAATGACGTAAATTCCGTGCTGCTGGGAATCTGAGTGTGCTCCAGCCCCCCATACCAAGAAGTATAAAAATTAATAGGAAACCAAACTCAATTTACATTCAGATTACATATCTGTAGATTTAATTTTTTCAAATGGTTAAGATTCTATGCAGTAATTCACTCTCCAACACAGTACGTATGTAAACCAAACTTTTCCTCTTCTTCCGAGAGATGATCCTAATGTTATTCTATCAGAGGTAAGTAATAATGTGAAAGATAATTTCAAATAAAAGTAAGTACTAAGAGATAACACAATTCCCGCTAAAAACTTTTCTCGTATCGACATTATCAGTCATCATTATAAAATTACTGGATGACAAAAGGAACATCACGTAACGATGTTCATCTACGTCGGGACCCTGTAATATTCTAAATATTAAAACCCAGGCTGCAGTCTGGTCCAGAAGAAGGTCACTGTTAGAGAAAGCCCAACGTTATTCAGACATTAACCTTGAAGCATCAAACAAAGATGCTCCCTCAGCCTGATAAGCACATGTTTCGTGGCAAAACGTTTTTAGTTTTTGAACCTGAGTTTGATTTCCACGTTGCGACCAATGGGAAAACATTCTATCGTGCAGAATTCAAACCGCACGCTTAGTTTCGTAGGTCATCCAACACACCATCAAATAGCTAAGCCAAACCCTATCAGCGATGCTATCCCCTGTAGCTAACTGAGAGGTGGTTAATCTGTTGTACTCCCGGTTTGCCAACCCTGCAGCCTTACCTTGCCCTGTGCTCACCACCACCATCACCACGGCAGGCAGGAAAGGTGTTTCCGTGCTGCCATAGAAGGCTCTTAGGGGACCAGAGTGACCCCAAGCCGCTTGCATGCACAGACACCAAGAGCATTTGTTCCAGTGCAAGCCCCAAATCCAGGCTCACACCTGGAAACGGTCCCCCAGGACAGTCCCTTCCCCTAGCAGCCTGCAGACCTGTGACTCAACTTTGGTGTCAGAGAATAACATTGAAGAAGAACAAAACTTACCAAGTTTTGACACCTGTTCCTGGTTAAGTGAATTCCTTTGGGAGAACCTATAGAGACCTGTCATCTCTTTACGTTTTAAGATCCATTTACTAAATACATGAAGCAGACACAGGTCGTTAGGTCCAAATGAAGAAAGAAAAAGAAAGGTTGTTTCTTTTTTTGTTTGTTTTTGTTTTCTTACCTGTCAAAAGTTATTTTAATAGAGTGGCCTGGTTTTGCTTCGATTATCCATTCACAATTCAGAGAATCTTTATAATATCCTGGCCACCCAGGAGGCAAAATGACTCCACTGGAAGCTGTCAGGTGTCCTCCGCACGGGGCTGAAAGAAGACACACAGGACCTATTAGGTCGGGTTAAGTGTACAAAGAGACGCCACCACCGCATCGCGACAAAGCCAAGGATCTGCCTCTGCACTCGCGGATCTGACAGTTTCAAGTTTTAAAGCAAAAACTTCCTGCATAAATACAAAACCAAAAGATCCCTTTAATTTTTTGTTTTTTATTTTGTGTTTCTACATTTCCGGGATTGTGCCTAAGTTGTCACGCATGACTATCAGTTATTTTCTTATTAATCTCTTTTGCACGTCGGTTTATAATTTACAGTGTATTTTAGAATTTGTGTACCTTTATCCTGGTGAAACGGACCTTTCAATCCTTATATCGTAGATGAGCAAAAGTAACACTGAAATATTAAATGACGACCTCAAGCGTGACGTAGTTAGCTTAGGTTCGGTTATACTGGGGTCATGAACAGCTCTACGATTTTGCTGTCTTTGATAATAGGACAGATTTATTTCTCACATGTGCTGCACATCCAGGGGCTCAGAGACACAGCTCCCAAGTCGGTACGAAACATGGAAAATTTTGGAGAACGGTCTTGCACCGGCAACTAAAGCTCTGGGTCAGAAGTTGATCATGTCACTTGGACGACATGCACCTTATTGGCCAGAAGCCTTCACAAAGTTCCGTTAAACCACGGGGGGCGCCAAGACGAGACATTCTCCGTGGCAGAGATCAAGCATATTTGATGAAAACACTAAGGATGTTCACATTCACACAGCTGATAACAAAAAAGAAACTATACCAGTGAGGTCTTTAGAATGCAAAGTCTCCCTCCATTTTTTGATGATTTAAGTCACAGTGGTTAATGTCCCGATACTGTATTTCTAAAATAAACCCTTCCTGATGAAATAAATATGTTTTTCTTTTCTATAGCTTTTGATTTAATATAATTACCTGATTTGGGTTGCGTTAATACTGGATTTATGAAATGTTACGTAGGAAGGTATCACATCTTTCCCATTATGTGCTAGTGTTTGCAACACCAAAATTCCCTATATTTGAAAGGTGGAGAACTCACGCATGCACATCTATGGTACTTGCATCTTTTCAATGTTCAATCCTTAATCTTTTTTCAAATATTTTCTATGGTGCTTTATCTTTCTATTTTGGGCCACTTTTGGCATTTTATATTTCGCTAGGAAATCACCAATTTCCTACAGGCTTTAAGATTTGTTGTCCTGGGGTTGAGGATGTATATTCACGTACAGTTATTTTCCCCCGTAATAACTTGTGTTTTTAGCGATGTCACCGAGCTGTGCTGAGGAATGTGACCCAGTTAGAGGCAGAACAAATAGAAATCTTTTGCCCAGAGGCTACACGATTTGTACCCAAGATCTACCTGGCATTGAGTAAATTCTGCCAGAACAAATAAATCACATGCTTTTATAAAAAATGACTTTACTGTGAGCCTTCCAGTCTTTACGTAGCATTATATTACTTTTGTAATAAAGGTCATCTCTCTTGTATGGTCCCGCTTATCTGTAACTTTCTTCTCTCTCAGGTCTTAGTTTCTGTTGTCGGAAGCACACAGGGGTCGTCTATTTTCCCGGTGTTAACAAAGAACTCACTCTTGCTTTCAATTGTTTCTGACATTTGATTTTTATTAACATCATATCCTAATTTATTTTCATTTTTTCTAACTTTTCAACCTTAGTATTATTCCTTTATTTTTGATCTTTTTTTTTTTTGTTCTACATTGGAGGCCTTTTAAGGTAGGTGTTTTCCTAATAATAGCACCAGCTTGGCTGTATCACGTCACTTTTTAGTAGAAAGTGTTCTCTTTCTCACGGTTTCCAAATAGCGTAGGACTTAGGCTTGAGTTTCTCTTTAATATATGATTACAGTGCACTTTTCGATTTATAGAGATTTGCTTGTGGTTCTATTTTTATTATACACTTACACTTCAATTGGACTCTTACAGAACGTGTGGCCTACGCTTATTCTAATTTGCTAAGGTTCACTTTATGGCTAATTACGCAATCGATTTTTAACAAAAATCTTTGAGAAAAACAATGAAATGAGCTCTCTGTAAGGAACGCGAGGTTCTCCACGCATCCCTCAAACCAGGTTTCGTGGTTTGTATTACTCACTTTTTCTTTGCCATGTGATTTTTTTTTTTTTCCCTGCTAGATCTGTCTGCTTCTGGAAGTCAGTTTATTTTTGGTTTATGCGGCAGGGCACTTGGCCGGGGAATCTAGCCAGACACGTGATCCCAGGACCTTCCTTCTCTGAGACCCGTCGGCACTCAGGGATTGGGTGTCTCGGCACAGGTGAACCTGCCAAATCTTCCCCCACAAGCTAGTCCTTTCTGTTGAGGGTTTTCCTTGCTAACGACGTACAGCTGGGTCTTGCTCTGCTCTTCCCGACCACGGAAGCATCACCTGCTCGCGTTTCACGTGCTGCGGCCCCCTTGGTCTGACTTTGGGCTCCTCCCCTGCCACATCAGAGCCCTGTGCTGAGGGGACACTCACGCTGCAGCTTGTGACGTCTGCAGCAGCCCAGCGAGGCAAAGGGCACGGGGCAGCCAGACTTGCGGCCGGAAGACAAAGAGGCTAAATGAAGCGCACGCCTGGCCAGAGCGGTGCTTGCAAACACGGCTGTGCACCGCTATCAGTCACTGTCAGGCGTCCGAGCGCCCCAGGTGTGTCTGTTCACTTATTTGTAAAGGCTCAAACCCCATCCACTTGTTAACACCTTATAAAACGTGAAGCATAGAAACCATACGTTTAAGATACGTGATGAAAATAGATAAAAATGAAAAATCTACCATTGTTTTCTTGGCCTTCAGCGGATCAATCTTCCCCCCAGGGGTGCAGCTCACAGTGCACCAGACCGTTTCAACGACTGATGAAAGCGTGAAAACTAGAACACCTCTTTGAGCCTCACCAGATAGACAATGAACAGGACCTGATTGGAAATTTCTCCTCCCACCGTGGCGAGTCACTGAACAGGTGGGGCCGGGGGGGACGTGACTCCCCAGCCAGGCTGCTGGTTGTCACCGAGGAGTGTGATCCCACCGCGTGTGGATTCAGGCTCTGCTTAGACCACCTAGAGATGGCGGGTTTGGTGACGTCACGTCACGTCCTTCTAGACAGGACAGTGAACCTCAACTGTAGGTTACGTTTGACCTACATTTTTCTACTTATTTATTGAAAATACATGCGTGTTGACTGAAGACAGCTAGGAAAACAAAAACAAACCAAGAGGGGAAAATAAATACCCATAACTGTGATTAACATTTTGGTGTGTAGCTTTCTTTCCAGTTGAAACGATTACCATGAGATATGTGTATATTTACATGTTTTAAAAAATGGCATATTGCTACACGTGTCTTTGAATCATCTGGTCTTTCACATCATAACGATAGATGGGTCTCTGTGCTCCTGCAATCTTTGTTAACGGTGCAGGTGGTCTTGTGTACAAAGACATCACGATTTATCTACAAAATCCTCTGCCGTCTGAGGTTCAGATGTTTGCAACTCTCCATGGTTATGACTAGTCCTGCAAAAATTGTTCTTGAACAAACACCTTTTCCTAGGTGCTTGAAGATTTCCTTATGATATTGACCCGGAAATATAACTGATGGCTCAAAAGGCAAAAACATTTCTGACTCTTATTATAAATTTTCACCGTAATGCCGTGATTTTAAATCCTCAACAGCATGACCACAAAACACCAGTCTTTCCATAACCTTGTCAATAACACCTCTTATTAACATGCTGAAATCTTTGACAATCGTATGCACAAAATGGTATTTTACTTTTGTTTTTAAATTTGTATTTCTTTGATATTTACTAGAGGTAAGTCTAAAAGAAAAAAAAAGATTTTCTTAGATCACTGCACCTGATCTGCTCTGACAGGAAAGGTGAGTATCTACTCCAAGGAAACATTTTTAAAATGAGTAATAATTACAGGTAAAACATTTCCCCTTAATTTTTTTTCCCCCCTCTGGCTTCATTAGGTTAGTAACCAGAACAGAAATATCAAGGAGAAAATTAGTTAGTATTTATGCCAGCTACAAAAAAAAAAACACTAAAGCAGTTAACTAAACCGCATCGCTGTGGGTTGACCTGTGTGCTCCTCCCCCAGCATCCACACGCTCTGGTCCTGATCCTCACCACCCCAGACTGTGACTATTTGAAAACAGGGTCATCGCAGATGTACTCAGGATAAGGTCTCGCCGGAACAGAGGGGACCCCTACACCACGAGATTGTGTCCTCATAGAAAGGGGGGATTCGGACGCAGAGGCAGACACACACAGGGAGAACGGCATGAGAATACAAAGGTGGCAGAGATCAGGGTGACTCTTCTGCAAACCGCAGATGCCAAGGGGCGCCAGCAACCGCCACGGATAGAGGACAGGTCTGGGATGGGGCCTCCCTCAGAGGAGCCCACCCTGCGACGGTTGAGCTCAAGCTCCAGCCTCCAGAGCCGAGACTGTGCGTTCCTGCTGTTCACGGCGCTGTGTGTGGTGCTTCGCGGGGGCGGCCCTGGCAGCCTGGCCCCGTCTGGAAACAGGGGCGTGACGGCAGGGAACACCCGGCCGACGCAGAGGCTGTACCTTCGCAGCGGGGCACCGCGGAGCTCCAGACCACGTTCCCGTCCTGCAGGATGCAGGTGATGGACTCGGACCCCTGGGTCTTGACAAAGCCGTCGTCGCAGTGGAAGGAGACGGAGCTCCCGAGGAGAAACCTGTCGCCAAAACGCCGTCCGTTTATGGGGATGCCGGGATCGTGGCACTCATTTTGACCAAACGCTGAAAAGAAAAAAAAAAGTAATAGTTAGAATAAAAATACTTGAATACCAATTATATGTGTTTAAAAAGAAGACAACAGGACACACTTATAAAGCAGTTATTGTCTCAAATTTCAGTTACATTATTTGTAGATAAACACATTAAATAAATAGGATATTGGTATCTACTGAGAAACAGAGAGACAGAGAGAGCATATGGATAAAGAGATATAACTATCATTTATATGGGATTTTAGATACAACTGTCACTCATGTGCCCTTGGAGAAGGAGAAAGGGATAGATCAGGCGGTGGAAAATGTTTGGGTTCAGGACATACCTGGGTTAGAATCTTCACTTTTCCACTTATTATCTGACACTGGGCAGATAGCTCCAATGACCTAAGCCTAGCTATCTTTATGTACACAGTGAGGAATAGGTCTATACCCCAGAATTCGGTGACACTAAATGAAATAATTACTGTCAAATTCTAGGGACAGGTCCTAAGAGAAGAAGGCAGTCAGCAAATGCCATTCATATTATCCCTGTTATCTCCCTTTACTCCCTCTACCAGGCATCTAGGTGAACGTTCTTATGTAAACGCTGTTTTGCAAATGACAAACCTGAAGCAAGAAGAAGTTAGCTGTCATCAGAATTCACTAACTACACATAGGAGCTGGTATTCTAACTCCAGACTCCTCACCTCAAATGACTCAATCTTTCATACTATATACTATTTGTCACATGGAGGACGCATGGGCAGGTGGGTGGGTGGGTGATGAATGGATGGATGGATGGAAGGAAGAATGGATGGAGGGATGGATGGATTGTTGGATGGATGGATGGATTGTTGGATGGATGGATGGAGGGATGGATGGATGGATGGAGGGATGGATGGATTGTTGGATGGATGGATGGAGGGATGGATGGATTGTTGGATGGATGGATGGATTGTTGGACAGATGGATGGATGGAGGTATCGATGGATTGTTGGATGGATAGATGGAGGGATGGATGGATGGATGGATTGTTGGATGGATGGAAGGAAGGATGGATGGATTGTTGGATGGATAGATGGATGGATGGAGGGAGGGAGGGAGGGATGGATT
>CAUYRT010085616.1:0-12431 GCA_963574885.1 Lepilemur ruficaudatus | reverse complement strand
TGTGAGTGTATGTGTGTGTGTGAGTGTGTGTGTGTGTGAGTGTGTGTGTGTGTGTGTATGTGTGTGTGTGAGTGTGTGTGTGAGTGTGTGTGTGTGTGAGAGAGTGTGAGTGAGTGTGTGTGAGTGTGTGTGTGAGTGTGTGAGTGTGAGTGTGTGTATGTGAGAGTGTGTGTGTGTGTGAGTGTATGTGTGTGTGTGAGTGTGTGAGAGTGTGTGTGAGTGTGTGTGTGTGTGAGAGAGTGTGTGTGAGTGTGTGTGCGTGCATGTGTGTGTGTGTGAGTGTGTGTGCGTGCGTGTGTGTGTGTGTGAGTGTATGTGTGTGTGTGAGTGTATGTGAGTGTGTGTGTGTGTGAGAGTGTGTGTGTGTTTGTGAGTGCGAGTGTGTGAGTGTGTGTATGTGAGAGTGTGCGCTGGGGCAGGGAGGCTTTGTCAGAAAGTCTTTTTGGGAGAATTTATTTTGTAGAGCACAGGCCCTGGGACAGGTGTGACCCGGTGCAGAAAGGTGTTAAAATAAATAACTCCCATGGCACTGACATGGCCACCATTCCACCTGAAGAGCCGGTGACGGTCTAATTACGTGGATAAGAAGATTTCCTCTTAGAGAGTAGGGTTAACATTAATCTAGAAAACCTAAAGAATTGAAGGAGGCAGATTTTGCTTTGTTAACACTGCGCTCAGAGTGAGAGTGAAGCAGAGTATTCAATCACAATCACAATCTTAATTACGCAGTCAGGAAGCAGAAATGAAGGGAACTGAGTGGAAAACTTTAGGTTTTTTTTTCTTAACGTTTGTGATTTCCCCATGAGTACTAGGATTCTGAGTAGAGTTTTACAAACTTCAGTGATTCCTTTTCGTCTTCACCGTATTTAACAACAACACATTAATAATAAACATTTACATAGCGCTTACCATGTAACAAGCAATGTTTTTAGTGCTCTGGGCGTACTAAGTCCTCTAATTCCCATTGGAAACCGTGGAATAATCACAGCCACACTCAGATGCGTGGCTTAAGCATCCGGGGTTGGTTGACTCCACGCACGCAGAGCCCATGGCCACAGATACGGAGAGTGGACTGCAAGGGACTTGGGCATCCCTGAGGGTCCTGGAACCAACCCCTGCGGATACCAAGGGACGGCCGCTATTATCATTGATCCCGGTTTACAGGCAGAGAAAGGAAGGCACAGAAGCATAACCTGCCCAAAGCTGCGCAGCTGGCACATGAGCACAGCGGGAGCTGCGCACTCGGGCTCCGGGGCCCCTGTCCTTGACAGGGCTGTATGTTCCTCCACAGTCCAGCCCCCCAGGGCTCACCATGTTTCATCTTCCTGCCACACAAAGGCCCCTGTGTTCATTTCAGGGTCACATTTTCACTGTAAATCAAGAACTAATCTCTAGCTGCTTGCTGACAGCCTGTTCTAAGGAAAATGTTATCAAACTATTCTACACCCCCAAATATAAGAGCTGTAAGACGTGCCGATTGCTCTCAGCTGGGCGTTTTAAGTGGCGATATCCAAGAACAAAACCCTGATGTTCTCATGGGATGGCAGTCACGAAGAAGTGAAGAAGGGAAAAGGCACGTCTTCCACACTCCCGATCTATCCAGACCCTGGTCTGGGAGCAGCCACTTTTCCCCAGTTGAAGGAGCCTGCACTTCCCCAGGCTGCAGGTGTGTGTGTGTGGGGGGGATTCCAAAGCTTACGTCCACTGCTGAAAAGGAGTTTCCTGGGCTGTCTCCCAAGTGGGTCAGAGAGCAGGCGGGAAGGATGAGGTTCAGAGGATGGAGAGGGAATACGTGGGGAAGGGTGCGGCACCTGCCGTGGATAGAAAACCACGGAAGGGTGTACAAAAAGAATAGGAGGGACTTGGGCGACATACGGTTGGGTCCAGGAAGGAGATAAAAATCTGAAAAGGGAAGCACGCTGGGACAGAGGGAAAGGGCAGAACAGGGGGACCGAGGAAAGGCAGAGGAGGAAGAGAGCTGATGGACGGAGAGGGCCTTCTGTCTACGTGGGGGGAGGAGCCCCAGGCCAAAGACCCGGCTTCCAAGAAAACACGGGTCAGAGAACTTCTGGAGGAGACTGCGGAGAGGAGGGTTTGTAAGTGAAGGCACGAGGATTCAGATCCCCAGGCGGGCACAGATGACGCTGTCGAGGCGGAATGGACACAGTACCCGTGCACACTCTGGGCATGAGAACGGAAAAGACGGTCTTGCGTCGCTGTGTTGCACTTGCTTTGTGACACATAGTTTTCTCTTTATTTTATGTCCTTGGCTTTTTCTGTATGTTCTCTCAACTCACGTCAGCTTCTGTTATCTTGTCATGTTTTATGTGTCTTCGTTAATCTTATCAAGCCCTTCTTCTGAAACGATGCTGTACACAAACCAAAAACACCCTACAGTTAAAAAAATTTAGTGTTTTCTCCTTCTCCCTAATGATAAGGCATAAAACCCTGGAAATAAAAGGGCTGGCTTATCCTAAATTAATTATCCTAAATTATCTTTGGGAGCTACAAGGAAGGGGAAATATGAGATTATGTAACTCCTCCATGAGAATTCCTGGGAGCAGAGATGGCGAGGTACTTCACAGAATTAAAAACCAGATGAACACTTGACACCCACAACACACAAGGAGAGAACACGCATTTTTCCTTTGAGTCCGAGTCTCAGGCCTGCATTCTGGGCAGTTTCTTCAGCTCTACTGAGTCGTGTCCAGTCTGATATTTACTTGTTCATTGGGTTTTTAATTTCAATCCTTCAATTTTATAAAAGAAGTTGTTTTGTTTCTTTTAAAAATATCTTTGGCCAATTGTGACAGTTTCCTATTGCTTTTTTAGGCTCCCAAGCCCCAATTATATTTCTTTAAACATATCATATGTTTGTTTTACGTGCTGCGTCTGTTGAGTCTAATATTTGCAGCCTTTGTGAGCGTGATCTGTACTTTGCTGTTTCCATTGAGTTAGCTCACGCTGGCATGTTTTCTGAGCATGTTGAATGATACAATATTCTGAGATCAAGCTCTTTAGAAATGTATCTGTCAGATTTCTGTGAGGCATTTGCTTAAATAGCATTCATTTAAGATATAATTATCTTACATAATTCTGCCAAGTGTTTGGGTGTCCTGTCATTCTAAAACTATTTTAATCTTAATTTTTTGACTTGGGATTTTTCAGGCCATATACGCCCATGAATTTGGGTTAGGAGTTCTCAGAAGTGACTGTTTGTTTTTTTGACTCCTCTCACAGCCAACACAGAGATATTAAAATCTACTTTTGTGGGACTAATGGTCTCTCTCCTTCTTTCTTTCCTTCCTTCCTTACTCCGTCCCTCCTTCCTCCCTTTATTCTTTCCTTCCTACTTAAATCTCTGATGTTATTTCCGGTAGAAAGTCCTGGAACTGCATTGAAATCTCTCCAACTTTGTAAACTGCTAGGGTCCTCGTCTTAAACAATTGCTCCTGGTCATTCTGTGAGTACTTAAAACCCAGGTTCTAGGTTGGTGTTTCCCAATTAAGGGTGCTATTTCCATGTTTGGGAATATTTGAAATCATGTGAGGTCATCTGTGGTTGTTTAATGAACATGACGTGCTGTTAGTCCCGAAGAAAGACTCCCTTCGAGGAACATGGCTCTCTAGTCACCTAGAGTCCGACCCGAACCACCAAAACCGGCCGATGCCCTTGAGGCAAACTCTAGCTCCGGAACAAGTCTTCCTACGTGGAAGTCTTACTTTACTATCAGCCATGCTATAAAAAAGAGACATATACACATTTCCCCAGTGTTTTAGGTATTCTATACCAGCAAAGGTTTTTCTGAAAGTTTAGTCATCCATATCACAGAAATGGAGGGAAAAATACTCATTAAATTGAAAAAATTTTGAATACACACTGAGGCTGCATTACGTAAAATCACCTAGTGCAAAGTAAGCACTTGAAATGTGTTAGTTTCCTCTGAACAGGAAATATCAGCAACGATCCTTGATACCAGTGGACAAACATAGAATTCTGTCTTCACTGCATAGTACATAATTTGATGATGTTAAAATATTCTGAACTGAGGAAAAGTTCTATTTTCTAATCAATGTTTCTGGGAAGATGCCAGTTGTTAGTTTTTACAAAATCAGATTGGCACCACTCAAGTCAGCTGATTATCTAAAGTTAGATGTAAATCAAGTCATCAGCAGCCTCCCTGGGGAATGTTAATGTGGGTCTGTGTAAGATTCCCTGTTATTCAGGGAGATAGCTTTAGTCATGTTATTGCAAAACCTCATTCATCATTAGCCTTAACTAAGACAACAGGCTCATGTAGATTTGAATTTCTTTGTCATTAATATAATAGCCGTATCCATAGGGAGAAACAGTGTCTCACACAATATATTACGCACACTGGCTGAGTGAGGACATAGAAACAGACTGGCTTATATTAAATTACAATATAATTTAACACGTCTAGCTAAAAATTTGATTCTTGAGGGATTTTGTGAAGCCATGGAGTGTCAGAGGAAAATTGACCATCAAATTGGTCAATAAATCAGCTCTTGTTCAGAATAAATGAATAAATCACAGAGCAAGCAATATTTCTTATATAAACAACACCCAAATGACCACCGCTGCTGCAAAACTGCTGAGGGCATGGATCTGAGGCAATATCTGGAGACGTTTTTCTTCCTTGAAAATGTGTTCATTCAGTAATTAACAAAGAGCAAAGCAAATAGCATATCAGCATTTAAACTTGCATTGGCTATTCCAATACCATGTCATAAGCTGATTTTGAAGACAAGAAACCTCGGCTGAAGAACATGTGCTCTGTGGGCTTTTTCCCACATTATTTAATAGGAAGATTGTGGGCCTAAATCAGCCTGGAAAATTTGAAATAAAATGTGGTGAAAAGACCTGAATTATTTAATGAGCTGATAATTTAGCAACAGCATGGAAGTATTTTCATAAATGAACAGGCACTAGCAATAAAATCATCTTTAGCTTTTGTGAGAAATTGTTCTTTTTTTCCCTCTAAAAGACAAAATAAGCCATTCTATGACATCGTATAACAGTGATGACTACGTATGATATTGACTAAGGGCAGCAACTTTCCCACACCAGTATTACCTGCCTAGTATTATTTTAGCATCGGTCTCTTATGGAAAGATGTCCTCAAAGGGGTGTTACATCTGCGAGTACTTTCGGAAAGCCTTAGAGCTCCATAAACTTGCACGGCAGTGTTATCGGCATCTCTTTATCTCTAGTTTACATTCTCCTTTTCTCCAGACTCAAAGAAAACACTGCACTGTCTGTGGTGGGCTTTGCTCACGTATCTGTGGCTGTGATTACTATTTTTTGGGGTTGGGGGTATTGGGAGAGTAGTTTGTATATATTGATCTCGCCTGTGACTTTTCCTGACCCTCAGATATCGCTGGCAATCTGGGTGAAGTCACGGGAACGAGGTCGTTGCACACCTGTGCTGCTCACAGGGGCTTGTGAATTGAGACCGGCAGAGAGGGCGGCAGCCGCTTGGCTTGAGTCATGCAGGAAGCAACAGGTACCATTTGATGAAGTGTCCTTGGGGGCCTGTGTAAATAGCCACCAGGAGAAACCGCCACAAGAGGATAAAGTTAACAGACCAAAAAACAATGATCTGAGATGGGGCAAGGCAGAAAATAAGGAAAAGGCATTCGCTTTTACAAAACTGAGCTGCTAAAAGCACTAGAGCTCTGCGGCTCTCTTAGATTAGAGAAAGCACTCATGTATTACACAGGAATATTATGTGGACTGTTTTCTGAAAATATAAATAAATTAGCATAAAATGGGTTGATAGTTTGGACACAGGGGAAGAATAATTTGAAGAGAACAAACTAACAAATAAGTAATTTCACATATTTTGGATATTGAGTCCTTGTTACTAAATTTTCTGACTTCTTAATTTAGTCTCAGAAACCTATCTTTAACATTTTCTCATGGTGAAAGTCACCCCATATCATTTTACTGTGGCAGCAGTACTATATTTGCTAGGGCACAGATATTAAAACAGTCATTAAACAAGTCTTTAAGGTGAGCCAGGAGAATGAGTTTATCCAAAGCGTCCAGCTGTATGACAGGTGCCACGGGGACCAGGCAAGAGAGGCTTCCTTAGTGCGGTGGCCTCCTCTGCTTCTGTCCTTCCCAGCCAGCGACCAGACTTGGAGACTGGCCAGCAGGGTCGACTCCAGTGACTGACAGACCATGGCACAGAGTGTTCTCTGGTTTGCTCAAGGTGTGCTCTCAAACCCCACCCCTCATCTGGGGATCCCCACAGCAGGGGACTTCTGACCTGCACAACCCACGCCGGCAACAACCACTGCCAGTTTCTACATACAAAAAATTTATTCTTGTTGTGTGGGTGATCAGCCTGCACTTGTCCTCAAAATCTACTGGGAGGATAGTATTCTCATTAAGCTTTGTCTTAGTGATCATAGTTACAATAGAAACCATTTGCTAAGCTTAGTATGTATCAGGCACTCGGTGCCCAGTGCCTTATGTATGTTGTCTCATCTCATCCCCTCAACAGTTCTGCGAAGCAAGTGCTGCCATTTGCTTTCACAGGTAAGGCTACAACTCAGAGAAGTCAGGTAATCTATCTGCACTCATGGAGCTTAACGAATGGCAAAAATTAGGACTCCACATGGGCTTTCCTGTCGGCAGGGTTCTTTCCACTGTTCTATTCATGAGCATCCATGTTCAAACAACTCTCAGATGGGAGTTCATTCCATCATTTATGAATTGTATGACTGGGTATGTCACTTAACCCTTTTGAGTCACTTTTCTCATTTATATTAAATGATTTTTACGAGAAAGGGTATCACAGCATATACAAAATGCCCAGAGGAGTACGCAGTGACTAGAAGGCTCTTATAAATGGAAATGTCCCCGTGTGCATGAGGGCTTCCACCGTCCCTCCAGGTTCCCACCCTGTCTTGTTCTGAGCGCTGCATCCTGTGATAGGCATGGCTGAGGCCATTAGAATGAGCAGCGCCCTCGTAATCCAACTGAGATCTCCTTTAGCATGGTTAAAGACGTAGTGATCTACTGTTTTCCAGAAAGAATTTGAGGCAGCCTCAAATAAAAAATAAAAGGAATACTTATAAGAGTAGAAATAGAAAATAAAGGGCTTCAGAAAAGGAAATAATGTGTTAATCATGAGGGATGATATAGTTATTGTGAGAACATGAAACTGACCTTGAGCTTCCTTTGACATAGAGGATGTGGATGATCTGACGCACTGGGTGAATGGAATCATTTGTTCTAACCATCTCAACGCATTTAAAAACAACCAGGATAGAGAACATCCGTTCTAATGAAAGGCTTTTGCTTTGAAGAGATTATTTGTGGTGAGTATGGATTATTTAGACTGACTGTACACACTTATCAAATTCAATGAATCATAGCTCTACCTTCCTCTTTGCAGCAGTAACTGATCCATCAAAAATGTATTGTGTCCAGGGAAGTCTTTGCCTAAAAGCATTATACTAAAACTCTAACAGCTTTAAGATAATAGAAAATGCCATGGAGGTCAACACAAATGGCACAGAGTAAAACTTCGTAAAAGGTGAGCCAGAACCTAAGGTATAAATCCTCGACAAAAGAACACTCGGCAGGTGCCGTGAGAATCTGCTGTAAACATCACTCTTCAGCCTTAGCAGTCACAGCACAAAGGAAAGAGTTTATTCAACTTGTCAGGGGGTGGTAAAAGAGACAGCGATAAACTGATGCTAAAGAAAGTGTTCTGTTGGAAAGTTTCTACAAAAAATTAGAAGTATAAATGAAGTGGCTAGAATACCTATCCTCCACTCCGTGCAACTTAGGAGCAAACAGCTAAACCAGGTTTTAAATTATAAACGTGAGCAAAAGTATAATATTGGACAACAGCAGAGAAAGTTCTGTTATAATGTCCTATTTTCGTTTTCATGTTCATTTACCTGGTTTATTTCTTTTTGGTTTTTGAACTATTAATGGAGAATTGACTTTAAGAGTTGCTAATTCAGCAAGCCGAGAGTTATGCTTGAAAAAAAATATAGCCACAGATGACCTAAACCATGTGTGATTGGAATCACATGACTGCACACTGCAATTTTAAAAACCTAACAACTGTATATCTGAAAGGTATCAATTCTAGGTATCAAATATTTATTTTAATCTAGATATAAGATCATAGAGCCGCCATTATGAAAGGGAGAGCAATGCACACGACAGCTGACCACTACTTGTTTCCGACCTTCTAAAACAAGAGCACTCACTTAAATACCTGATTAAAAATTTCAGCCTTGAATAGAACTACTTACTGTAAGGGAAACTGTACTTCCTAACTCGTGTGTGTGTGTGTGTGTGTATGTGTGTGTGTGTGTTTAGGTTTAACAATTTAAACCAGGGACCCTAGTTGACCTTTAAAACTATAGCTTAATTGAAGAATACTAAGCAAAATAGACAAGCATTATTTAACAGAGTTTACAGACCTAGAAAGCTTCATGTTTTCATCTATTTAGGTGGTTATGTGATTGATAATGACATATCCTTGCTAAAGGACCACATGAGTTGTTATAAACTATGTTAAAAAATAGGCCAATCTATAAAAGCGTACCTAGTCTTTGCCCAAGGAGTACCTTAATTAATTTGAGGTAACATGCTCCTGGCACCAAAAGGTTCATTTCCAATGATTACATTTTATGCCCGAATTTTATGAATCTAGATGCATATTAGAAAAGAAAACCTCTTCTCTGAAATGATGAAATAAAACAGAATGCAGTGCTGAAAGTGGAGACCACAGATCTGGTAACTTTTGTGAAAACTCCAGCCACTATCACCACATTGCCTTAACACACCTTTCTATAACTAAAAATAGTGAAACAATTAATTGATATCAAAAATATAACAAATCACAAGAATATAAATCTACAAAATCTGAAGTTCTGAGTAGCCAATTTCGGAAGCGGTTTCTAAACCAAATCCTCTCTCTGAGGTAGGCTGGCAGGACACGCTAGCACTTAAAACGCTGTAACACAGAAACACACAGCTGGAAATCCACTTTAGAGAACTATCAAATTAAAATAACAAATCAACACTTGACAAGAGTGGCAACGCTGCAGCCAAAATATTAAAAAGTAGAACAATAAGCCGAGGCTTTTAAAAATGACTTTAAAACAGACCCAGATTTCCTGCCAGGATGGGACTCTCTCCTAGCCCCAGGAGGCGGCAAGAACTTGTGGAAAGCTCACTGGTTTGAAGTCAGATAGATCTGCTTTTAAATAATATCTCTATCTCCTGCTATTCAAATGAGGGACAGATTTCTTAACTTCTCTGACTTGGTTTCCCTACCTATGCAAAGAGAGCTGTATTGTATAACCAGAGAGGATTGCTGTTGGTGAATGTGAGTTATCTACATAGAATGTATGCACTGGTCAAATTCCCCAAATAATAGTGGGACTTTTCATTATCATTATGAAATACCTGACATATTATCAAACAATAAAGGCTAGGTATCACTACTAGAACAATGTTTGCAATAAGGAAAATTCATTATGTTGGAAAATGTAAATGCAAAGCAGTAGAAACAGAAACATAAGAAGCTCTATATACTTTAGTTAAAATGCAAAGCAAGTATGTATACCTAAGCACTATTATTCCTGGTATGCAGCTATAATTTGTATCTATTGGATCTAACCCCAAGAATAAAACTTGAGCTTGCGTACTTTAAGCTAATTTTTTTTCATTAAAGCTCTTAAAGTTTTGTTGCTGTTTGTTAGCTTTTTTATCCTTTACAATCACAGTTCTCCTCAATTTTATTCTATTTTTTATTTTTTAATTTGTTTTAAAGACAGGATCTTGCCATATAATCCAGGGCTGTCTTGAACTCCTGGCCTCAAGCAATCCTCCTGCCTCAGCCTCTGGAGTAGTTGAGACTAACAGGCGGGAGCCACCGTGCCCAGCCCCTATCTTATTTTTGCATATTCTGTTTGCTTATTAAAAGATCTTCCATTTCTCTTCTAGAAATTTCCTAACAAATAGAAAGTGACGGTTATCTAATCTATGACTCACGCTTCATTTTTAAAGGGAGGGGAGAGGGAGAAAGAGAGAGATTGATTTACAGTCAGATAATCACACTACAGCATAACCTCTTTATGACATTTTCCAATCACAGATTCCCTGCTAACCAATTTTTTCAGGCTTAGAAGCTAGGCCTGCATTTACAAAATGCATTTAGAATTCATTTAAGCACTACAAGATCGATGCATTAGTTGCTTTTGTGGTTTTCTTTGGCAATTGCTTCAGATTCCCACCTACAAACCTGCTTCTCAGTTCACCTATTCCAGTTATAATCTGAGATCAACAGAACACAACATCTAAATCAAATTAAAACAAGGATCAATTATAATATTTAAGAAAGAAAATTCTTTTCACTGTTAATTCTTATTAGGGACGTAAAATTCTGTACAATAATGTGAGAGGTGGTGTTAACGATGGGAAAGTATGAGAAAGCCACACATTTCAGTGAACAAGAGGCTGCATATTACTGCTCTCAACACTTACGCAATTTCAGAAATGTTAATTGGAATGTTAGCATCTCCTAAACCAATCATGTTGGTTCACCCACATAAGGTGTTATTGGCCAAGGTCCTGAAATGGAGGTCGTTCAACAGTGGCGAATCATAGAAATCATCTCAGTAAAAGATTTACATTTATGGAAATGTCATGTAGATAGATGTAGCCCCGGGTCCTTCTTGAGGACTGTAGGTTAGCCATTTAAGGGTGTCTGTCCTGAACTCTCTGCATGGGCTCCATGTACCCCTTTTATCTGAGGCCTAAATCAGGCCTCTGCTCTGGAGAAGGATAGATCAAGCTGAAGCATAATGGGAAAATGAGCTAATGTTTCTTGCAGGTCACCATATTACTTAATTTTTTTTACTATAATAGATTACTGGAATGATCCTTTTAAATCACACACAACTGCTTTATATCCTTTGGGAGGGAGAAATTTAGAGATAGTTCTACCTGTAGTTGATAGAAATATGAATATGTTTCCTCAAAAACCTAATTGAATGTCTATGAGAATTAGTTTCTCTACAGTTTTTGGTAAGTAGGGAATGCAAACTTTTATTAAGCTCTAATGATCTTTATGAAATTTCTTGGGGAAAAATGAATCTTGACCCTGGAAACTAGCAACACCAATAGAACATGGTTATTTCTGTTATTTCAGTAGCACATTGTCAACAATAGGGCATAGTGGTTTGATGGTGTGCATTCATGCAGAATAGGGAAAAGGCCACATTTGCATTGAAATTCAATTTATAATTGTTTTTATTTTTTATTGATGCTTAGTGGATTGGATCTAAGAGGAGCCATTTTTTAAAGGGGAATCAAACTTGACACATAACGTAGCTGGGTAAACACTTCCAGTAATTGTAAAAGTAATTACAGTCTGTTCTATATAGTGATATTGTGGGGTAAAAAGAAAACATCATGGACCAACTTCAGTAACCATAGGATATTTACTAAAGGGGCTCTTTAAACAGGGTTAGCATGAAACCCTTTAGAAAGATCAAATTTAAGAAACCCAATTCTTAATAATCAAAGAAAATGTGATAGGTACAACATACCTTGGCTTTACCAAGGTTTTTGATAATATGCTTAAATTCATTCCTATTAGTAAAATGTGGTAGCATCTAAAATAGTACACAGAAGTTTTTCAAATGGAGTGATAGGAAATAACTGATATAACAACATGTACAAGCAAGCAGAAGCCAGGAAATTAATAGGTCATTGGGAACATGGAACTTGGTCTGAGATGGTTGGAACTTAGATTACACAGAGGCAAGAGAATTCCAGGGAACACTGGGAAAGGTTTGGGAGTCACGTGTGAAGGACTTCATCAGAACCGCTTGCCAAGAAAACCAATGGCGATTTTCAGGAGTAAGTGGGAGAGTACACAGCAGAGGTCCAGTCTGCAGGCTTTGGGATCAGATCTGAGTATCTGACACAGGAATCTGCTTACTGTGTGTCCCTGGGTAAGTTATGCAACCACTCTGAGTCTTAGCTTCTTATCTGTAAAATGGGATTAATAATCATTTTTTCCTCAGTGGGTTTCAAAGTTGATTACATAGTAACGCACGTGAAGTTCTTTTTTTTTTTTTTTTGAGACAGAGTCTCACTCTGCTGCCCGGGCTAAAGTGAGTGCCGTGGCGTCAGCCTGGCTCACAGCAACCTCAGACTCCTGGGCTCAAGCAATCCTTCTGCCTCAGCCTCCCGAGTAGTTGGGACTACAGGCATGTGCCACCATGCCCAGATAATATTTTCTATATATATATATATATATATATTTTTTAGTTGGCCAATTAATTTCTTTCTATTTTAAGTAGAGACGGGGTCTCGCTCTTGCTCAGGCTGGTTTCGAACTCCTGACCTTGAGCAATCCGCCC
>CAUYRT010085613.1:0-24630 GCA_963574885.1 Lepilemur ruficaudatus | reverse complement strand
CATTTCAGTGCAGGATTTTGGTTTCCCTATGGTCTTGTCATTTCTTATGGTCTGTGTTTAGGAAAAAGAAAAAATGAAAAGTATAATAATATAATATATTCAAGAGAAACTTTCATATTAATTTCAAATGGCTGTACCCTCTTTTAAGTCTCAGAGGTATTACTTCTCTTCATATTTTAAGATCACATAAAATGCATTAATGTATCTTTTAACCTGTAGCTCAAAATAAAACTTGTTTGGTCTCTGCAAAAAAAAAAAAAAAATTACTAGGTTAGCAATTTGGAATTTTTAACATACACAGATATCTGTAGGTATATAAGCATGTGTTTCTGTGTATCTATGTGCAATCATAAATGTTTCAAAACATACCTTTTTAATAAAGAAATAAACTGGTAATAATTAGTGAGTTATTATTTAACATCCTATTTTCAAGCTGTACCACAACAGAAATACATAAATACATAGACATGTTACTTCACATCTTAAATTGTATCCTTTTTAAACTAGGTTTCCAATCCATATATATAATCACAAACAATTTGAAAGAATTGTTTTAAAATGGCTAAGTTTCAGTAACACTTATATGAGAAAACTAAAAATTATAACAAAAGGAATGGTTTTCATTATCAAAAGGAATACTAAAGTTGAACTGCCTACTTAACAATACTTTCCCTAATTTTTTAAATAAGTTTCTTTTGGAGAAACATTTATATCATTTATAATTATCATTGTATTACTGCAGAAATAAAAGGCCAAAGGAGACCTAAAAAAAAAAAAAGTAAACTCACAAATAAATGTAACAAATTATGCCAATTAAAAAGAAAAATCAATAAGAATGAAAAAGAACAACAGGGGAGCCTACTGAGCACGGTTAAGGAAGACCAATCGGCATTACAGATAGAAGACATGTGTGATTGCCCTCATGGAAAGAGAAGGAAAAAGTTTTAGGAACTAAAAGGCCACTGAGGCTGGAGAGTTTTGAGCAAAGCGGAGAGGGCACAAGATCAAATAAAAGAGTAGGCAGGAGCTAGATAGGTCAGAGCTTTTGAAATACAACAGAAAACTACTGTAGAGTTTTAAGCAAAGGAATGACATAATCAAATTAAAAGATTATTCTGGCTGCTGTGTGGAAATTAGGGAATAAGGAGTGAAATGGGCAAAGAACGAAAGCACGTGTTGTCATGATAGTTTTAATTATACTGAGAACACGGAAAGAAGGGAAATTCTCACTGCCACCAAATGAGGTTGAGAACGGTAACTGGATTGCCCTGAGAAACAAGCGTTCAATTTAGAAACCAAACATAAAGGAAATTTGCATAACGTAAACTCCAACGAAAAAATGAAGCGCCAACTGGAAACTAAGTTCAACTGGAACCTGAACTGTTCCTGCTATCCAAATCATTCCCAACAGTATCAATTTGTTGACGAACATGTTTACTCGGGCTGAAGTTTCGCCTCTTCAAGTATCTTCTAAGACTCAGGCGAGCTACTCAGGTGAAAGAGAAAAGACAGATGGCAGATGAGCGGAATGATGGGAAAGGAATGCTGGACAGGGAGAGCCCCGAAGATCCAGCCAGGCTCTAGGAAAAGTGCTTCTAAGCAGCCTCATGTAGATGAAAGAAAGAAGGAAAAGCTCAACCGCTGAATGTCTTACTTGTATTCTTCCTCCTTGGCGAGGAGGTCCGGGCGAGGTGTAGCAGACTTCTGAACGCGTGGCGGGAGCGGAGTCCCTGGAACGCTGCGTCTCTGTAAAAGAGGCAGAGACTTTTAGACCTGAAGTTAACGGAGGTTCGGCGTCCCCAGTCGCCCGGAACCCAGTCGCTACCCAAGAGTCTGGAGTTGAACTGACCCTGAGACCACGGTTTCGCCCAGCCATCTTTCCCGATCGCGACGCGGTTACCGAGGCAACGACGCATCTTCCCGCGAGAGTTTCCACATCCCAGGAGGCCTCCCGCGAGAGCGCCAACTCCTTCCCAGTCCCCGGCTCCTGACGGAGAACTGCGTTAGGCTCGGAGAGGGCCCGAGGGCTGGACGGTGGGAGCAGCCACGGCTCGCTGGAGTCTGCACTGCCCCAGGAACCCAAGAAGCCACCCTTTGACTTAGAGCCGGTGCCAGTCTTCAGCTTGGGGGTGGGGGGTTTCAACGAAGGAAGGCAGGTTCGTTTCTGCTACTCGGTAGAAAGCAAGCTCGGGGAGCCCCCTGCCCTGTTGTGCTTTTCCAGCCATTCGTGGCCATTTGGACTCCCACCCTCTTTGCTTAAAATGAGCTCTTCAGTGGAATTCTAAAGTTCTGATTTCTGACTTTTATTTACAGCATGCATGGTTAAGACCTCAGGCTCTCCTGAATCAGTCAGCCTAAAGTTTTGCCCTGGCTCTTCCACTTACAAGGTATATGGCATTGGGCAAATCTATCTGTATCTCCGCTATTTCACTGATCAAATAGGACTAAGAATAGTGCCCACTTGACAGTTACTGTGAGGAGTAAATGAATTCGTGCCTGGAACATAGTACTTAAGTAGTCAATAATTCCAATTGTTTGGGATCTGGCACCTTAGATCACTTGGCTATCCTGACACCCTCCAGTTGTTTTGGAATAAAATTGACAGTCCAGAAATAAACCTTCACATTTATGGTCAACTGATCTTCAGCAAATGTGTCAAGACCAGTCAATGGAAAAAGAGTAGTCTTCAACTGAATATTCACATGCAAAAGAACACAGTTGGACCCTTACTTCATACCATATACAAAAATTAACTCAAAATGGACCAAAAAGACCTAGACTTATGAGCTATTAATAAAACTCTTAATGATCTTGAATTAGGTAATAGAGTCTTAGATATGACACCAAAAGCATAAGCAACAAAATAAAAATAGATAAACCAAACATTAACAAAATTAAAACGTTTGGTTCAAACGATACCATAAACAAAGGAAAAAGACAAACCACAGGAAAGGAGGACATTTTTGGCAAATTGTACATCTGATGTAACTTGTGTCTAGAGTATATAAAGAACTGCAAAAATTTAAAAAATAAAATAACCCAACTAAAACATGTGCAAACAGGCTGGGTGCATTGCCTCAGGCCTGTAATCCCAGCATTTTGGGAAGCCAAGGTGGGAGGATCACTTGAGGCTAGGAGTTTGAGACCAGCCTGGGCAATGTAGCAAGACCCTGTCTCTACAAAAATTTTAAAAATTAGCCAGGTGTGATGGCATGCACCTGTAGTCCTAGCTACTCAAGAGGCTGAGACAAGAGAATCACTCGAGCTCAGTAGTTCAAGATTGCAGTAAGCTATAATCACACCAATGCCCTTAAGCCTGAATGACAGAGGGAAACCCTGCCTCTAATGAAAAAGGGGCAGAGAGAGTCTTGAATACGAATTTCTCAAAGAAGATATACAAGTAGCCAAAAGCATATGAAAAGATGCTCAATATCGTTAGTCCTCAGGGAAAGAAAATTAAAACCAAAATGAGATACCACTTGATACCCACTAAAATGGCTAAAATTAAAAGGATAGACAATAACAAGTGTAAGGGAGAATGTGGAGAAATTCGAACCCTTATACACTGTTGTTGGGAATGTAAAAATTGTGCAGCCACTGTGGAAAACAGTCTAGCACATCCTCAAAAGTTTACACATAGTGTTACCCACTCCTAGGTATCCACCCAAGAGAAATGAAAACATACCCACACAAAAAGTTATACGCAAATGTTTATAGCAGCATTATTCATAATAGACAAAAAGTGAAAATAGCCCAAATGGTCACAAACTGATTAGTGGATGAATAAAAAGTGGTATATTCATACAATGGAATATTAATCAGCAACAAGAAGGAATGAAATACTGATATATACTACAATATGGATGAAACTTGAAAATGTCACTCTAAGTGAAAGAAACCATTCACAAAAGATCATGTGTTATCTAATTTCATTCACAAAAGACCACATACTGTATGATTCCATTTTGATACGACCACATATTATGTGAAATGTCCAGAATAGGCAAGTAGATTAGTGGCTGCCTTGATCTGGCAGATGACAGAGGATTGCCTAAGGGGTTGCAGAGATTTGGGGTGTGGGGGTAATAAAAATGTCCTAAAAATGATTGTGTTGATGGTGGCACAACTCTGTGAATATACTAAAAGCCAATGAATGGTATATGTATGTGAAGTATATCACTCTAGCTGTTAAAATATTTTTTAAATTATAAAAATTATTTAAAACATCAATGGGTAGAGAAATGCACACAATGCTAGCACTCATCATAAGGAAGCTGGAGTATCTATATTAACTGCAAACAAAGATGACTTCAGGACAAGGAAAATTATCAGGGACAAAGTATACAATACTAGTATATACACAACAAATAATAGAGTTATCAAAATGTATGAGGGAAAAATGGAGAGGAATGCAAGGAGAAATAGAAAAATCTATTATTATACTTGGAGACTTCAACACTACTCCTTTAGTAATTGATAGTTCAAGCAGGCAGAAAACCAGTGAGAACATAGTTGCCCTGAACAGCACTATCAATTAATTTGATCTAATTGTCATTTATAGACTAATCCATCCCACAACAGCAGAATACACAATTTTCTCAAGATCACAAGGAACATTCACCATGATAGACCACACACACTCTGGGCCATAAAACACACTTTAAATGTAAAAGAATAGAAATTATATTAGTTTAGAGCAGCTATAACAAAGTATCCCCAACTGAGTGGCTTAGAACAACAGAAATTTATGGTCTCACAGTTCTAGAGGCTAGAAGTTCAAAATCATAGTGTCAGCTGGACCATGTTGTCTTTGACATCTGTAGGGGAGAATCTTTCCTTGCCTCTTCCTAGCTTCTGGTGGTATCTGTCACTCCTGACATTCTTGAGCTTGCAGGATACATCACTCCAACCTCTCTCTGCCTCTGTAATGTTATAGTGTTCTCCCTCTGTGTCTCTGTCTTCACATGGCACTTCCTCTTTTCAGAAAGACCCTGGTCATGTTGGATTAAGACTACCTTAATGACTTCATCCTAGCTTGATTACATCTGCAAAGCCCACATTCACAGGGACTAGGGGGTTAAGACTTCAACATATTTTGGAAGGAAACAAAACTCAACCTGAAACAGAAATCATGCAAACTATGGTCCTAGACCACAATGAAATTAAACTAGAAGCCAATAACAGAAAAACAGCTGGAAAGTCATAAAATATTCAGAGGTTAAATTCATACTTCTAAACAAGATGTGGGTCAAATAAGTATCCAGAGAAATTAAAAAACAGTTTCAACTAAATGAACATTAAAATACAACTTACCAAAATTTGTGTGATGCAATGAAAGTGGTGCTTAGCATTAAATGCATGTATTGGAAAAGAAGCAAAATCTAAAATCAATAATCTAAATTTCCACCTTCAGAAACTAGAAGAAGAAAAAAATTTAAACTTTAAGAAAACAAAAGAAAAGAAACGACAACATTAGGACACAAACCAATGGAATTGAAAACAGAAAAGCAATAGAGAAAATCGCAGAAACCAAAATCTGATTCTTTCAAAAGATCAATAAAAAAATCAATAAACCTCTAGCTGTGCTAACCAAGGAAAAAAACAGGGAAGACTCAAATTAGCTATTCTATGTTCCTTTATGTGATGGGGAGTCAGGGGTGGCCATGAGAGGAGATGCAGGAGAGGTCAGGAAAATAAAGTTTCTTATCCTCACAGGTCCTAGAAACAAGAGGCATGCCACATCACAAAGCAGTACATTGCAAAGCCTCAGGGTGGTCAAGAGGCAGAAAACAGGAGCAAGGTGAAAAACCAGACTAGACACTTTATTGGAGTTTCCACAGTAAAAACAAGGCAGAGCAGAATAAATAGGTTAGGATTGGCTAGCTTGAATAATTTCAGAGGGCCTTCAAATATAGGGGCTGTCCCTAGTTGCTTGGTACCTGGCCCTGGCATGATTAAGACAGAAGAATATTATTGCCTCCTAGGGTCTATGGGCCAGACAGAAGAGGTATGGCTCTAGATTAGTTACTTTGCATATTGAAGGCATACTAACTGGCTGAGCCCTTTTGCTATGAAAAAGAACTGGCTTGCCCCAGGAGAGTTTTTTTTAAGATGTCAAAACATCATATACAGAAAATATTAAATATAAACAATATAATACCAATATTAGAAATGGAATAGGAATCATTAATTGTCCCATGAACATTGAAAAGATAATAAAGGAATATTATGAACTCTATATCCATAGATTTAATAAATTAGATGAAATGGACCAATTCTTTTGGTATTTAAAAGGTACCAAGTACCAAAATTCATGCAAAGAGAAATAAATAATCTGAATAGACAAGGATATTGAGTCAATAACCTTCCAACAAAGAAAGCACCAGACACAGATGGTTTCTCTGGTGAATTCTACCAAACATTTAAGGGAGAAATGATACCAATTCTACATAATCTCCTCTACAAAATAGAAACACAAGGAACACTTTCTAACTTATTTTATCAGCCCAGCATTTCCCTACTAGTAAAGGCAGTTAAAGACATAAGAAGATAAAATTACAGACTGTTATTTCCCTTGAACATAGATGAAAAAACTCGTAACAAAATTTTAGCAAATATAATCCAACAATGCATAAAAAGAATTCGCAATATGACCAAGTGGGATTTATTCCTGGTATGCAAGGATGGTTCATTATTAAAATCAATCAATGTAATTCAGCACATTAGGAAGATAATGAAGAAAAAATCATTTGATCGTATAAATTTTTTTCTTCTCAGTAGTAAGATGACATCACTTGTGGATTATATAAATTGATACAGCAAAAGCTTTTGACAAAATCCAACACCCTGGATGGTACAAACTCTCAGAAAACTAGGAATAGAGGGGAGTGTCCTTAAATTGATAAAGAACACCTACAAAAAACATGCCGCTAACATCATATGTAATGATGAGAAACTGGATGCTTTCCCCCTAAGATTAGGAAGAACATACGGGTGGGAGGCGGGAGGAGAGGATAGGTATAGTCACACCTAATGGGAGCAGTGTGCACCATGTGGAGGATGGACACACCTGAAGCTCTGACATGGGTTGGGCAAGGGCAATACATGTAACCTGAGCATTTTTACCCCTGTAATATGCTGAAATAAAAAAAAAAGAAATAAAAACAAAAAATAAAACAAAAAAAGAAGAACACAAAGATGTCCTTTCTCATCATTCTCATTTAATATCATATCTGAAGTCTTAGCTAGCGCAATAAGACAAGAAAAGGAAATAAAAGTATCCAGATAGAGAAGAGAAAAATAAGCCATATTTGTTCATAGATGATGTGAGTATCTATGGAGAAAATCCAAAAGAATAAGTAAACCACTCCCAAAACTAATAAAATTGATAAACACAATTTGGTATAAACATACAATGGACAATACAATAGCATTCAGCCCTAAAAAGGAATAAAATTCTGGCACATTCTACAACATTAATGAACCTTGAAAACATTATGCTAAGGAAAACATCTAGATATAAAAGGACAAATATTGTATGATTACACTTACGTGAGGTACCAAGAATTGGCTAATTCATAGAGGCAGAAAATAGAATAGAGGTTACCAGTGGCTAGGGATAAAGGGAAATGGGAAGTTATTTTTTAATGAGTACAGAGTTTCTGTTGGGAAGAAGAACAAGTTCTGGAAATGGATAATGATGATTATTGCACAACCTTGTGGATGCACTTAATGTCACCAAATTGTATACTTAAAAATGATTAAGATGGTAAATTTTATGTTATGTATATTTTACCACAATAAAAAATTCCACTAGAGGGGCATCCTACAAAATACCCGACCAGTACTCCTCAAAACTGTCAAGATCCTCCAAAATAAGAAAAGCCTGAGAAACTGTCACAACCAAGAGGAGCCTAAGGAGACATGACAACTCAATGTAAAGTGGTGTCCTGGACCAAACCCTGGAACAGAAAAAGACATTAGGGAAAAAATAAGGAAATCTGAATACACTGAAGACTTTAGTTAATAATAACATATCAGTAATGATCTATTAATCGTAACAAATGAACCATACTAATGTAAGGCATTAATAATAGGGGGAACTAGGTGCAGGGTATATGGGAATTCTCTCTACCATATTCCCACTTTTGCTGTAAATCTAAAACTACTCTTAAAAATAAAGTATTTTTTAACAAGACGCTAAAAGGGATTTCTGCTCCAACAGAATTATGAGCTAGATGATCTGGGTACCTTCCCATTGCACAACAACCAGACTCTTAAAAAAAAACAAAACAAAACAATTAATGCATTGCTTAACTTGAAAGAAGAGGAATTTCCATGTATCCTCTTGACATCTTCCCCCTCCAGATCTCTTCCCTCTACATCAACAAAATTGATTCTGGGAGTTGGCAATTAAGAATAAAACGATCAAGCTGAGAAAATGCCCACAAAGCTATGTTCAGAAAACAAGGCTTACATCAACAGCAATATGGAGGAGCTGAAACTGAGACCTTTGCACTAAGCTAGAAACTGGAAAGAGGCTAAAAATATTAATAGTTCCAGATTGGTAGTGCCCCCAGGCTCCTAGAAGAATCAAACACCAATCCTCTTCCGAGAAAAAAAAATCCACAATTAAACCTACCAGATTCCCAGATGAAGGTCAAGAAAATGTGAGTTCACTATCAAAAATCACCAGACATACAGGAACCAGGTCACCATGACTGAGAAATCAGAAGAAATAAATATTTACATCTCCAAGAAGCTCAGATATTAAATTTTTATCAGTTGTGAAATATAGAAAAGCTATTTAGAAAATACTTAAAGAAATAAGAGATAGAATTACAACAATGAACAACAAAAGACTATCAGGAATGACGAAGCAGATGCGACAAATAGTCAAATTTAACTTTTAGATATTAAACATATATTTGTTGGAATTAAAATACTCGGTGGATAGATAGAACGGCAAATTACACATAGATAATTCGTAAACGATAAAATATCTGAGAAAATCATCCAGAATGAACAGAGAATAAGGATGTGGGAAACATGAAAGAATGTTAAATAATATAGAAGTTAGACTGAAAAGATGTGACACATAAAAAATCATATTCCAAGAAGGACAGATATGAAAAATTGAGAAGCAATATTACAAAACTTAATTGCTTAGAATTTTCCAGAATTGAGGAAAGAAACAAATGCATAAATTCAAGAAGCACAGTGTATCACAAGGAAGATAAATTTAAAAATCTATTCCTAGAGCTATCATAAATGCCAGAACACCAAGGAAAAAAGAGGTCTTTAAAGCAGCCCAAGAGAAAAAAGATTGATAACCTACAAAGACGCGATTACACTGAAAGTAGATGTTTTAATAGCAACAATGGAAGCCAGAAAGACAGTAAAATAATGAGTAAAATCCCATGATAATAATATCCATTATAATGAGAATTTGGATCAAGCATGGTTATTAATCACCAATTAATCACTAATGATTGGCAGCCTTCTGTCTAGTCTTCTGTCTAGTTCTAATTTCAAATTGAGTAGGATAAACTTTCATCTTCTGAGTGAATGGAGTAGGGGACATGGAGGGAAGGGTAAGACTGGGTGGGGCATAATAAGTACCCTATCCTAGAAACAGGGAGCCAAAGAGTGAATCCTTTACTGCTAGTACTCTTCTAGCCCAATCCCTTTTGATTAGACTGTCTAAATGGGCCCCAGCTAAATAGGAGATTACTAATTGCTGTTATTGCCCTGGAAGTCCTAGCCAGTGAGACAGGATCCAGAATTGGCACAATTTGATATTTATTTTGAAGCAGACAGCCACCACCAACTGGTGCTGAACCACAACCAGGATGAGCAAAGATTTTAATTATAGAGCCAGGCCATTGGAACTTCTCGCCAATCAGCTAGAAAGGCTCAGGTGACTCATGTCTTTAATTATCACAATAAGCCCACTCTTTTTATTACACAATTGGAAATTTTCATCTTCACTCATCTTATTATGAGGGGATTTTATTGTATCTTAAAAGTGATCAAAGAAAACAATTTCAGTCCGGAATTGTGCCCTCATCCACCAATACTATATTGCAAGAGTGAGGGGTAAATAAAGATATTTTCAAATAAATAAGACCAAAGAGGTTTAGCACCCACCTACTCATACCAAAGGAACTCCTAAAGGATGTACTTCAGGAAAAAACATAATGCCAGAGGAACACTTTGGGATACCAGAAGAATGGTGAGCAAACAAAATGATAAACACGTATGTAGGTCTAAATAAATAATTTCACCAAAATCCCACTAATAATAATGTCTAGTTTATGGAGTTTTTAAAAAAAACAAAAGGAGGACTAAAATATTGGCTTCTTACCAAACTAGGAATAGAAGGGAACTTCTTCAAGATGATAAAAGGCACCTCAAAAAAAAACCCTACATCTAACATTATATTTAATAAAAAAATCACGTTTTCCCCAATATCAGAAACAAGATGGGCATTTTTACTCTCACCACTCCTATTCATAATCCTACTGGAGTAGTGAAGTTTCCACCCTGTGCAATAAATGAAATCAATCAATCAATCTTGGAAAGGAAAAAAAATAAAGCTGGGTCTTCATAGATGACATGATCCCTACTTAGAAAATTCAAAAGAATCTACCAAAAAGTCCATGGAACTACTTTGTGAGTTTAGCAAAATTTTAGGATACAAGGTCAATATACAAAAAATAATTATAGTTCTATATACTAACAATGAACAATTGGAAATCAAATTTTTAAATGCAGTACTACTTATAATAGCACTAAAAAAATACTCATGGATTGGCAGACTCATTGTGAGGATGTCAGTTCTCTCCAATCAACATCCCAGGAGAATTTTTGTAAAAATTGACAAGCTGATTCTAAAATTTATATGGAAAGACAATGGAGCTAGACTAGCCAAAACAATTTTGAGAAAGAGCAATACTGGAGAGTTCCCAACACCTGATTTCAAGACTACAGTAGTCAAGATGGTGTATTACTGATAAAAAATGAAGACAGGTGGGTGTGGTGGCTCACGCCTGTAATACCAGCACTTTGGAGAGGCCAAGGTGGGAGGATTACTTGAGCCCTGGTGTTTGAGATCAGCCTGGGCAATACAGCAAGACCCAGTCTCTACAAAAACTTTAAAAATTAGCTGGGGGTGGTGGTGCACACCTGTAGTTCCAGCTACTCTGGAGGTTGAAGCAGGAGGATAGCTTAAGCCCAGGAGTGTTAGAGGGTGCAATGAGCTGTGATCATGCCACTGCACACCAGCTGAGTGACAGAGTGAGACCCTGTCTCTAACAACAACAAAAAAGTATATATAGAGATCAGTGAAACAGAAGAGAGTCCAGAAGTAGACCCACACATTTTATTAAACTGCAAAAGTATCCAATGGAGAAAGGATAGCCTTTTAACAAGCATTGCTGAAACAATTGTAAATCCATATCACAAAAGCTATACTGGACTTCATACCATATAAAAAAATAACTTGGCAGTGTCTTATAAAGTTAGACCATATACTTACACACAGCAATTGAGGTAATTACCCAAGCAAATGAAATATGTCAAATACAAAAAATGATATATTGTGTTATTCTATTAATATTAAATTCTGGAAAAGGCAAAACTATAGTGATTGAAAGTAAATTGATAGTTGCCTGGATTGGGATGGGAGAAAGGCCCTGACTGCAAAGGGCCACCATGAGGAATTTTAATTGTTGGCAATGTTCTACATTTTGATTATGGTCATAGATATATGACTATACGTAAATGCCAAAACTCATTAAACTATGCACTTAAACTGGGTAAATTTTATTGTATGTAACTTATTCCTCAATAAAGCTGGGGAAAAATAAACTGGTTAAGATATTCCTAAAACTTCTTTATATTCAGTTTGACTTACTTGAATCACTTTTCAACTGACTCATCGATGTCCACACTTCTCCATACAGTATTGTCTTCTATATATCATGTTGGTTGCTCGGGATTAGTAAGAGTGCTCTGCTATTTTCTCTAGAATTTTCCTTCATGCCTCTAACACTCATTCTGCAAGTTTTGATGTGAATGTTCAAGCAATGATAATTATTACTTCTGCTGCTTGTCCGACTGTGACTGTAAGATGCCTACTGAATTCAGATATGTTAAAATGTGAAAAAAATGTACATCTTGGAAATGAAATTTGGTAGAAGGAAACAAAACTTAATTCCTGGTGAAATGAACTTTTTATTGTAATATAATGATCTCTTTAACTCCAGTAATGCTTTTTGGTTAGTCAGTTTTATCTGATATAATTTAACTAACTTGCAATTCTTTTGATTAGTCATTTTCCTGGTATATCTTTTCCCCACCTTTTTGCTTTTAGAAATCAGCCCTGCTTGGACAATTCAAGGGCTCTAGAGAGCTAGTGTCGGTGTGCAGAAGAGTCCATGATGCCTGGTGGGAGGCTGACACCTGATACAGCAGTAGCAGTACCTTTAAGGTAAGACTTGTTTGCAGGTTCATATCAGACACTTCTAAGGAGCCCCAGAAACACTTGAGGAACGTTGCAGCAGTGGCTAATGTTCTCTGTAAGCAAGTGGAGCAAAAGCCAATGGCATCTGAGTATTAATGTAAGAATGACTCCTATCTCTGTCCCCTATCAACCTACGTCAGGATACTTATATATATCATACAAAAATATACGTAAAAGCCAGGAAAGATTCTACTAAAATGTTAACCTTGGTTATCGCAAATGATGAAATCTGTTTGTTCTGGTTCACTACAAAGAACACACATTACTTTTGGAATATTTAGAACACTAACAATAAAATAAAACAAATATGAGATTACCCATCTAAAACACAATGGAATGACTGAGCAATAGGCAGACTGAGAAAAGGCCTCTAAATTTGGCAATGAAGAAGTCACTGCTGGCCTCAGAAAGGATATTTATAGTAAAGTAGAAGACCTAGAAGCCTTGTTACAGGGAAATGAATAGAAGGCAATTACTCTCAACAATATGTTGGAGGAATTAGGTGCCAAAGGAGGGCTGCATATTTCTTTTGACTTAGTCCATATCCTAAAATCAGAGACTTGGGCCTGACCAACTAATTTGCCTCATGCTGCTCGCTATGTATTTCACCTTAAATTTTTACCATATCATCTCTTTTTGTTAGATTTTTTTCACTTTTTATTAGAATTAATTTTAATTAAGTAGTTTTAAATCACAATCTTAATCATAGTCAAAAGTTACTTTTAATTATTTGATTCCTTTTAAATTAATGCAACCTTAAAAGAAGCTGTTACAACTCAGAAAACTGTACCTAATTCTCAAAAGTCTACACTATTAATTTAGTGTGCTCATGATTTTATATTTTTCCTCAAAATTTTATAGAAATATCAGAAATTAAGTAATAATTATTATTTTTAATTTTTACTTAAAAATATCCAAAGCCAAACAATTTTTTGTATTATCCTTGGAAACCGGCTATTCATTTTCAACAGATTAGTCATTGTTGTCATGAAAGGAAAAAACCAAAGCCAAAACAACAGCATGTACATTCATTTGATTAAAACAAGTCCATATTTTCTGATTTTTTCCTTAACAAATTTGCAAACAGTCTAATAAATCAAATATACATTAAAATGTATAAACTAGTTATAGTTGGATAAAAGAAAACGATGCCAGTCCAGTCAAGGTAATAGGAGAAATTTAATATTGGATTATGGAACCAACTTAGTCTTAATTTACCTCACCTTGGTTACGAGCGAGTTTAAGTAGGAAAACTTTAAATGTGTTTTCCAGTTTTAATTGTCAAAAAACTTTGCAACACAAATTCATATAGGGAAAGTTCTCATTTTCTCTTCATGTATGGAAAAAGCTACTGCTATTAAAATATGGATTGTCTCTTCAATATTTTATGATAAATGTAGATGCCTAAGTAAAACTTTTCCATTGAAATGACTTGCTTTGAAATTATCTGAAAAAATATAAATTTTAGTTTAACTTTTAGAAAACAGCCTAGTCCAATGCTATATAATACAATAAAACTTATAATTAAGTGGCATATTATATTTAAATAATATATTATAAATATTATATCAATATAATTATACATTAATGTAAACAATATTGTATTAAATATTTAATAATAAAAATAATAATGTTATTTATAATGAGTCATGCTGAATACATAAAATAGTTAAGTAACATTTTTCTATCTCACCATTTTCTCTAACATGGTTATATATTTTTAGAGGGAGAGATGATTTCTGGATGTTCTTCTCCCTCAGCATATTAAGAATTGGCAGCAAACAAGGTCACATACACTCACCCTTATTATTTGTTATATATTTTTCAGCAGCTGTTCTCTACCTTCAAACATTGTGTAATTAACATCACATGCGATCAGAAAAGAATGTATTAAATCTATAGCCCTTCCTGACTGAGTAAAAGCAGAGTCCTAGCCATAATTATTCAAAATCTTTTTTATGTCAATATTCATGCTCAATAATTATCAGATCTGGTTATGGAGCTGTACCTTATTTTGATTTGTCATCCCCCAAATGACAGGTGGTTCCTCAAGTCCTGCCCTGGTACTGCTGATTTTCTGGTGTCTTTCAGGTAATAGTTTTTTAGCTACTAAATGGCTAAAAGATTCGGCTCCAAGTCAAGTCACGGATGGAACATGTCACCTCTCACAATGCTCCTCCCGAATAAGGAAGTGCTCCGTGACATTTTTCAAATGAACAATGCTTTTGATTTCTTCTACTTTAAATGGAACTTGTAAATTAAAAATCAGTCTCCCATAATTCAAGTCTGCAAATAATTTAAAAAGTTAGGAATGTTTATCGTTTTATGTAGCCACCACATCTGTTTTTAGATAATGTTTTAGAATGTATAAAACATGACATCTGGCTAAGGAATCATGAAAACAAACAGGAATTAAGGAATATTGTGAATTCTGGATCTTTATCCAATAAGGTGCATCAGTCTGGATGTTACTTGAATAAACATTTGCAGTTGATTCAATATAAGGCACTAATAACTATACTAGATAAAGAAAAGTCTTATAAGAGGGTGGGGAAAAGGTACACTAGAAATAAGGAACTTCAGTCTAATGTGTACATGAAGCAAATATACAACATGGAAAATTGAGCATCTAAGATATCTTTAACATTAGCTATGAACAGAATCCTAATCTATTCAAGGTAAAGTATTTTTAAAGTTCAGATGAAATTTTTATATAAAATCATAGAATTTTAGAGCAGTACATAATCTGGCAAAAGCCCCTCATTTTACAGTAATGAGGAAATCAAGTTCTAGAGAAAACATTCACTCAAGGTTACATGGTTCATTAACACTAGGTTTGAGATTAGAAATCAGATTTATGATCTTAATCCCATTGTTCTTTTTACTACAAAAATTGTAAATTACAGTAGTATTTTAATTTTATAGCCAGCATAATAATCTGGTTTTTCCTAATGTGTTTCACATTCAAAATTTAACCCTTGAACTGTATAAAGTATAAAGTTTAAGAAAAAAATCCTGTTCTGACATGTGTACAACCAACTATAAAAAGTATAAAAATAAAATACTTGCTATTTTAGAGGTGAAAACTTGGCTGGATAGGAAAATCTGCTACATACAAAGCTGTATATTAGCAGATCATACAATGCTTAAATGATGTTGGAGGAAATGAGACTGAACAAATGCAAAAGTCAAGACCTCAATATAATAGGATTTATGATTAAGTAAGAAAAACCTCAGGGGGAAGGAAGGATTTGAGCTGGGCCTTAAAGGACATGTAACATTTGTCAAGCATTGGAACAGAAGAAGGGTTTGGATATGGATTGAAGGGAAGAGGAAACTGGCATGGGGCTTATGGTGGGTTGCAGGGGATAATAAGGGGCAAATGATAATCAGGAAATATTAAAGGTTCTTGAACCTGAAAGTAGTACTATAATTTTCTTTTAAATATATATTTTTTAATTTTTAGAAAAATTCACCCAACAGCAGTGAATAAAGTGAATAGAGAGGGAAACTGTGTGGGAGTACTCCCTAAGAAACTATTTTGGCAATCCAAACATTTAAATTATTTGAAAGAAACAAAATTATACTTTGAAACACGGCATGAGCAAATGACATACACTTTAGACTCAGGTGGATCTAGGCTTGATTCCTGGGCCTGCCACCTAAGAGCTGTGCAACCATAGGGAAATAACTATCCTGGGCCTCAATTTCTTAATTTGTAAAATGGAGAAACCCGTTTTTGTAGGGTTGTTATGACAACCAATAAGTGGTGCATTTTAACAAATTTTCCAGATTTATATGCATGTTAAAATTTGAGAAGCACTGCTCTGGGTTTTTTAGGATTGTAAGGCACATTCTCATGTTGTTTCAATTAGTAAGAATTTATCATGGATATACAGAAAGGAGGTCATTGGAGGAAAAGGAAACAGTCTCAATAGCCACACAGCTAGGCTATGGAGAGAACTGGGTTTCATGAAGAAGGCAATAGAACTTCAGTAATCTGCTTACTTCATCCTACCTGTAGCAGCAGACTTTCATTGCTCCTAAGTCTAGTGTTCCACCACTCAGCTACTGTCTTCATGACTAGTGCTCATTGCTATGAAATAACCTTTTGTAGAAGGTGTCTCATTCAAACTCTCTACGAGAAGGCTCTGTTGGTATTGGTCAGTTATTGGGCACCACGGCACTTCTCTTAGCCAAAGCTCTCATGATGAACTCACTTGCCTATCAGCCAGTTCATTTGCTATCTTTGGGTCCAATCAGCAGTGATCATGGTATTGAGATTCTAGAAACCTGAGCAGGGCCACCTATGCTTAGGGGATGCTTCTGGTCTATTTGTTCAGAAAGGGATTATGAGCAGGTCAAGCACTCAAATCTCATGCCTTGTAGCCCAGGGATTTAAATATTTGTCCATCAGTTTTGCATAATTCCTCTACGAATAGGAAAGACTAGGAAAGACGGTTTGGATAATGTGCTGAGTTGGAAAGAAGATAGAAAGGGGAAAATAGCAATTGGAAGATATTTAAAAATATACTTCTGCCTATAGTATGAAATTATGTAACAGAGTCCAATTTTTATTAACTGAATCTTATATCAGAATTTGGGGGAAGTAACTGAAATTTGCTGCATAAAAAATTATTTTTTTAATTTTAAAGTAATATATCTCTGACGCGACAACAGATGTGTTTGTTGCTTTCTAGTAACCCGATATAAAGTATCCTCTGGTAAGCATACTGAAAACAACAGAGACAATAAACAAGAATAGAAGCGACATCAGCCACTGCATTGTGAAATGAAGAGTAAAGTATTTAAATAGGTTTATACTAATAGAAGACACATGGCAAAGCTTGAAATAGAAACGTAGCAATTAACATCTGGGTGTGCCTTTATCTAACACTTCATCATTCAACACTTTCAACCCACTCCTGTCTGGAATTCTTTTTAAATCTGCAAATGCCAGCTTCCCGGAAATGAAGTTCATGCTCTAAGCCGTTAAAGTTGCTTCTTTTTCAATCTTGTTCATTTTAGAAAAGCTTTAAGCTCACTTATATCTTCAGACCAAGAGCTTCCTTATGCACTTATCTTGCATCCTCTTCCACTCAATCTCAAGTACAAAAGAGGATGATAATAGTTTCTAAAGTGCCTTTGTTAACAAAGTTCTGTACTAGGACTTAGAAAAACCAGAAGAAATCATTGTGTAGCCCTCAACTTGGTACCTTCTCTGAAATAACATTTTGAATTAGAGAAATACATAATGCCAAATAAAATAGACACCTTCTCTTTCACACAGAGGATGTTATTTAACCTAATTTTCAAAACCAGAATTTTTTTGCACTCAATATTTTCATAATGGCTAAATCTCGTTATTGAAGACATTTGCTGAAACTAGGGGTAATGATCTAGAAAACTAGCTAGGCCTAATTTTCTTGCCTTGCTAGAGATCAGTCAGGGGTTTGCCTGCTGTCCTTTCATTCTTCTCCATTCAACATGATCCTATACAGTACGCAGATCCCACCACATTGGCTGGGAGTCCAACTCCTCTGTTATGATGTAACTTTTTTTTATTCCAGTGAAACTCCACACCCCAACTTTCTGAGGGCAAACTGAGAGGCTTTTGCCTGCAATCAGATATCTTCTTCAAGGGAGAATGGAGTTATAAGTTTCTTAAAATTGTTTTTTGGGAAAAACATATCATATTCATGGACAGGTAAAATCAACATTGTTAAAATGCCCAGACTACCCAAAGTGATTTGAAAATTCAATGCAATCTCCGTCAAGTTATCAAAATCATACTTCATAGATCTAGAAAAAATAATTCTATGCTTCATTTGGAATCAGAAAAACAGCCAAACAATCTTAAGGAAAAAAAATGTGGAAGCATCACATTACCAGATTTTAAACTATACTACCAGGCTGTAGTAACCAAAAGAGCATAGCATGGGTACAAAAATAGACACATAGATCAGTGTAACAGGACAGAGAATCCAGATAAAAAAGCATCTACCTACAACCAACTGATCTTTGACAAAGCAGACAACAATATATACTGGGGAAAAGAAGCCCTGTTCAATAAATAGTCCTGGGAAAATTGGATAGCCACATGCAGAAAAATGAAACAGAGCCACTCACAAAAATTAATTCAAGATGGATAAAAGACATACATGTAAGACATGAAATAAGAATTCTAGAAGAAAATGTAGGAAAAACTCTTTTAGATATCAGCCTAGGCAAAGAATTTACGAAAGACCCCAATGGAAATCATGGCAACAACAAAAATTAATCAATGGGATTTGATTAAAATAAAAAGCTTCTGGACAGCTAAGAAAACATTCAACACAGAAAGTAGACAACCACAGAATGGGAGAAAATATTCGCAAGCTACCCATCGAATAAAGGGCTAATAACCAGAATCTGCAAATAACTCAAGCAAATCAAGAAAAAAAACAACTCCATTAAAAAGCGGGCAAAAGACATGAACAGAAGCTTTTCAAAAGAAGAAAGACAAATGGCCAATAAACATATGAAAAAATGTTCAATGTCATTAGTCATCAGGGAAATGCAAATTAAAACCACAATGAGATATCATCTTACCCTTGTCAGACAAGCACTTATTAAAAATGTTCAAAAATAATAGATGATAGTGTGGATGCCGAGAGAAGGGAATGCTTATACACTGTCAGTGGGACTGCAAATTAGTACAGCCTCTATGGAAAACAGTATGGCGATTCCTGAAAGAACTAAAAGTAGACCTACCATTTGATCTAGCAATACCACTACTGGGTATCTACCCAAAGGAAAAGAAGTCATTTTATCAAAAAGATACCTGGACTCAAATGTTTATTGCAGCACAATTCACAATTGCAGAGATGTGGAATCAACTCAAGTGCCTATCAATTTATGAGTGGATTAACAAAATGCAGAGTACCACTCAGCCATAAAAATGATGAATTAATGCCTTTTGCAGCAATTTAGTTGGAACTGAGACTATTATTCTATGTGAAATATCTCAAGAATGGAAAAAGAAACACCACACGTACTCTCTAATAAATTGGAACTAACTGATGGACACACATGTGTATGGAGGGTACTAAAAGTCATTGAAAATAAAGCAAGGGGAAGGGGGAGGACAAGAGGGGCAAAAACCTACCTAAGGGGTACAATGAACACTATTCAGGTGATGAGCACACTTATAGCCCTGACTCAAGCATTACAAAAGTGCTCCATGTAACAAAAACATTTGTATCCCCTTAATATTTTGAAATAATTATAAAAAAGAAAATACATAATCTTTGTGGCCTAAAGAATGAGATAGTAGAGTTTGGGGTAATCAGACAAGAGAGCACCAGAGATAGAAAGCTCAAAATTCTGTGCATAGCATAAAGCCTTCCTAAATCTCTAACTGACCCCTGAATTACACATGCATGAGCAGATGTCAAGCAGCTCAAGTAATGATAGATATAAAATTTGAGCTGTTCCCCAAGAGATAAAGTTTGCAGATTGAGTGTGACCAACATAATATCATGCTAAAACAAGTCTTTGGAAGAATACTAGACAATCCAGATGTTCTAAAACATTAGCATTCATGTTATATAAGATACAATCCAAATTTACTTGACATACAAAGAAACAGGAAAATGTGACCTATTCTCAAAATAAAAAGTCATCAACAGAGACCAACCTATAGAAGACCCAGATATTAGAATTAGCAAACAAGAAATTTAAAGCAGCTATTCTAACTACTTTTAAGGAAATACTTAAAAATTCACTAGATGCACTGGACAGTAGATGAGGATGACAAAGGAAAAGGTCAGTGAACTTGAAGATTGAGCAATAGAAATTATTCAATCTCAACAAAAAAGAAAAAGATCAACCCCCCATCAATAAATGGGCAATGGAAATGAACAGAAGCTTTTCCAAAGAAGACAGAATAATGGCCAGAAAACATATAAAAAAATGTTCAACATCTCTAATCATTAGAGAAAGGCAAATCAAAACCACAATGAGATACCACCTAACCCTAGTGAGGGTAGCCTCTATCAAAAAATCCCAAAACAACAAATGCTGGTGAGGTTGTGGAGAGACAGGAACACTCTTACACTGCTGGTGGGACTGCAAATTAGTGCAATCTCTGTGGAAAAGAATTTGGAGATTCCTCAAAGAGCTAAAAATAGACATACCATTCGATCCAGCAATAGCATTATTAGACATCTACCCCAAAGAACATAAGACATTCCATAATAAAGACATCTGCACCCGAATGTTTATGGCAGCACAATTCACTATTGCTAGGTCGTGGAAACAACTCAAGCGCCCGTCAATTCATGAGTGGATTATTAAAATTTGGTATATGTTTACAATGGACTATTACTCAATTGTAAGAAACAACAGTGAGCTAGCACCGCTTATATATTTATCCTGGATTGAGCTTGAGCCCATTATTCGAAGTGAGGCGACACAAGACGGGAAGAATGGGCTCCACATGTACTTGCCGTCAAATTGGTACTGACTAATTAACACTACAGTGCTCAAATGGTGGTGGTGTTCACTAGGGATTTGGGGGTTGGGGGTAGACTCACATCTGAGTGCGGTGAGCATTGTGGAGGGGAGGGGCATGTTTGAAATGTATTTGGGGATGGGAATTAGGGGTCTCAATAGGGGGAAGGAAATCTTCTAAAACTGATTTATGTGAACAGCTGTACAACTTGGTAAATTTACTAATAATCATTTAATTGTACACTTAGAGTAATGGCATGGTACATAAATTATACTTCAATAAAGTTGTCTAAGAAAAAGAAAGAAAAAATATGAATTCAGAAGCTTGGGGGACAATATCTGTAGTTCTAATATATTTGACATATGAGTTATTGGAGTTGCAGAAGGAGAGGAACGATAGAATGAGGCAGAAGACATATTTAAAGAAATAATGGACAAAAATCCCCGATTTGGTGAAAGAAGTAAATTTATAGCTCCAAGAAGCTAACTGAACACCAAGCAGTATAAATATGGAGGTAACCATCTCTATATATCATAGTCAAATTTATGAAAACAAAAGATGAGAAAATCTTAAAGACAATCAAAGAAAATTGGCACATAATATACATAGCTACAATGATTTGAATCACAACTGACTTCTCTTCAGAAATAATAGAACAGGGCAGACAATGGGATATCTTAAAAGTACTGAAAGGAAAAAGCCATCAACCTGAATTCTTTATCTAGCAAAAATATACATCAATAATGAAGGTGATATAAAGATGTTTTCACATAGAAGGAAACTATGTAGGCCGGGCACGGTGGCTCACACCTGTAATCCTAGCACTCTGGGAGGCTGAGGCGGGTGAATTGCTCAAGGTCAGGAGTTCAAAACCAGCCTGAGCAAGAGCGAGACCCCGTCTCTACTAATAATAGAAACAAATTAATTGGCCAACTAAATATATATAGAAAAAATTAGCCGGGCATGGTGGCGAATGCCTGTAGTCCCAGCTACTTGGGAGGCTGAGGCAGAAGGATCGCTTGAGCCCAGGACTTTGAGGTTGCTGTGAGCTAGGCTGACGCCACAGCACTCTAGCCCGGGCAACAGAGTGAGACTCTGTCTCAAAAAAAAAAAAAAAAAAAAAAAAAGGAAACTATGTAAATTTTTAAACAAGTAACCTATACTACAAGGAATGCTATAGAGGTTCTTCAGGCTGACGTGAAATAAACTGTTTCTCTCTGGGTGTCCAACAGTGGAATCCCAGTTCTCCTGACTCCTACTACACAGAAATTTCTTTCCCTAACAAGCCACTTCCAGGACCAGGAACACTTCACAAACTCTCGATGACATATCAAGTTATCTTGATCAGCACAAGTTATCTTAACCCCCTCCTTTTGTAAAAATTAAACTTTACAATTTTTGAGATAATTTTAAATTCACATGCAATTGTAAAGAATATTACAGAGGTCCCATGTTCTCTTTACTCAGTTTCCTCCAATGGTGATATCTTGAAAAACTATAATACAATATCATAATCAGGATATTGGCACAGAATCAGTCAGACTACAGAACATTTTCACTACCACACAGATCCCTCATGTCACTTTTTATAAAGACATCTACTTTTCTAACATCCCCTGTCTTCTTTGGCAAAATGTCCCTTTAAGTCTTTTGCCCATTTTCTAATTGTATAGTTTGATTTTTTTAAGTTGAATTTTGAGAGCTCATTATAAATTTTATATACTAATCCTTTATCAAATATGTGGCTTGTAAATATTTTCTACCACTCTAAATCTTGTATTTTCATTCTCTTAACAAGGTCTTTCATGGAGCAAATGTCTTTAATTTTGATGAAGTGCAGTTTATCAGTTTTCCTTTTATAGATCATGCTTTTGCCATCAAGTCTAAGAACTCTTTGCCTGTCCCTAGATTTGGAAGATTTTCTCCTGTATTTTTTTCTAAAATTTTTATACTTTTACATTTAGGTCTACAATCTAATTTGAATGACTTTTGTCTGGGTGTGAAACATACACTGACCTATATGTCTATCCCTCCGGCAATACCAGATAATTTTGATTATTATAGATATATAATAAGTACTGAAATTGGATAAACTGATTCTTTCCAGTTTATTATACTTTTTAAAATTGTTTTACCTATTTTAGTTCTTTTGAATTTTCATGCACATTTTAGAATAATATGAATTGTATATACAAAACAAAACAACTTGTTGGGATTTTGATAGAAATTATATTAAATCTGTATATCAATCTGGGGAGAATTTATGTCTTTATTATGTTGATTCTTCAATCCATAAACACAATAGGACTTTCCACTTATTTGGATCCTCTTTAAAATTTTTCATCAGTGTTGTGTAGATTTCAGCATACAAGTCCTTTACATATTTTATTAAGTTTATACCTAAGTGTTTCTTTTTCTGAAAGAGAGAGATTGTAAATGGCATTGTATTTTAACTTTTGAAGCCCACATAGTCATTGCTCATATATAGAAATACAATTTATTTTGTATGTTTATCTTGTATTCTGAGACTTGCTTATCTTAATTATTAGATCTACAAGCTTTTAAAAATAGATTTCTTAGAAATTCTACGCACACAAGCTTGTCATCTGCAAATAGGGATAGTTTTATTTCTTCCTTTATGATTTTTATGACTTTTACTTCTTTTTCTTGCCATACTGTACTATCTAGAACTTCCTGAATTATGTTAAATAAGAGTGGTTAGAGTAGGCATTTTTGCCTTGTTCCTGATACCAAGGAGAAAACATTCAGTCTTTGACCATTAAGCATACTATTAGCCGTACATTTTTGTGAGTGCTCTTTATCAACTCTTCCTATTTTTGTGAGAGTTTGATCATGAAAGGGTGTTAAGTTTTGTCAAATGCTTTTTCTGCAGAGATTGATATGATCATGTGATATTTCTTTAGCCCACTAATATGGTAGTCTTAATCTGTATTGTGCTGCTATAGTCTGGGTCATTTATAAAGAAAAGAAGTTTATTTGGCTCACAGTTCTGCAGCCTGTGCAAGAAGCATGGGGCTGGGGTCTGCTTCTGATGAGGGCTTCAGAAAATCTCTACTCATGACAGAAGATGAAGGGGGATAGGCATGTCACACGGAGAAAGAGGGAGCGAGAGAGGAGGAAGTGCTATGTTCTTCTAATCAATCAGCTCTCACATGAAATAATAGAGCAAGAATTCACTCATTACCTTGGGAAGGCAGCAAACCATGCATGAGGGATCCACCCCCAGGCCCAAACACCTCCCACCAGGCCTAACCACCAGTAAATTTCAACATGAGATTCAGAGAAGACAAACATCTAAACCATAGTTGGTTATATTAATAGATTTTCAAATATTGACACAACCTTGTATCCCTGGAATAAATCACACTTGTTTGTGGTATATAATTCTTAATATATTGTTGAATTCTGTTTGCTAATATTTTGTTAAGTATTTTTTTATTTTTTTTATTTTTTTTGAGACAGAGTCTTACTCTGCTGCCTGGGCTAGCGTGAGTGCCGTGGTGTCAGCCTAGCTCACAGCAACCTCAAACTCCTGGGCTCAAGTGATCCTACTGCCTCAGCCTCCCGAGTAGCTGGGACTACAGGCATG